>JAVSCE010004677.1:0-27598 GCA_032199065.1 Smutsia gigantea | reverse complement strand
CCTCACTTTTAAGTGCGTTCTTTCCTCCTCTCTTGAGTTATTTTCCTTCTTTAAATAACTTCGTGAAATCACAAATGGCGTAGCTTGGGCACTTGAGACCTTTTGGAACTAACCAGAAACGGATGCAGAATTTTCAAAAAAATCGTCCCAGTCACTGGCCCCATCCCAGTGGAGTTAATACAGGGAATTGGATAATTCAACCATTACCTATTGTATAGAGCTGACATATTGTTTTAAGACATAGATTCTTCCAAATGTAATTTGATTTTTAAGTTGTTGAAATATATTCAGGCTTATTAAAAACAGATACTCAAAATTATGGAACTCATGATTCCCCCTTTTCCCATTCTGATCTAGTACTGTTTTGTCGTGCTTTGATGAACTTGATAATGTGATAAGTCAACTTAAAAATGCATTGGAAAATAAATGATATTTAACTAGATGGCATCCAGGTTGGTGTAAAGGTGGCAAATGCCCTCTCTAGAAAAAGCTTTCTAATGATCATTTTAAAATATGGGATTAATGGGTCACCGAAGTGATTTTCACTGAAGAATGACTTAGATTTACTATATTAAACTTGCTATTTATAAACTTAATAGAGATTGGGGAAAAAATTAAAGTTCTTTATGTAAAGGAAAAACCCGTAACTAATATTTTGAAAACTAGTTGAAAATCTTTTGGAATACTTTGCTTATTCTTTTCCTGGGTAAAGCAAATGCCAAGCATTTATTGATCAATTTTTAATTAGATTTTATATTATTTAATTTTTTTCAGCTATTAAGATCTTTTTTCCCACCTGATGGAGAAGTGTGAAAGCTAATATTTGATCCTGGGCTTGGCAATGTGTGCAGTGAAAATTGTTGGAAAACTTGTAATTTAGAGCCGAGGACAGTTGAATGGGTAAAGAGAATATTTCAGTCTTTTCTGTGGAAAGGTATGAATAGATACTCAGTTCCATTTTTAAGTAATTTTCACTGGGAAAATGGACAGTTAAACTCTTGTTTGTTTCCTAGAGCATCCTATTGAACTTACATTTTAAAACAAATACCTACTTGCTTTCCAGATAACCTGGTGGAAAAGTGAAAGCTATAGCTGCTAAAATGTTTGATGGATGATTCTCCTAACAGGACATTCAAGATATGACTCACTGATGCTAATTTGTTTCAGTACAAAATTTTTTACCTTCTGGCGCTGTTGATTTTATGGTGCCATATTCTACCACCCTGGGTGATGAAATAACATTTCTGTTTTGTTTTTTGCCAGCCCCAGAAAAAGGAAAGCTTAAGCAGGGTTAAAAAGCCTTGCAGTTCAAAGTGATAGGAGACAAAATTGAAACTTTGGTTTGATGATGCTAGTCAAAATTCTACCCAAAAGTTATGTATATTTTTTAAATCACTTAACTGAAGGCAGGCTCTGGTTGTTACTTTACTCTGTCTCTCCCTCAGAGAACAAGTTGGGGAAAGCCAGTTCCCCCCTTAGAAGGCTTCATGTAGAAGTGTGGGGATCCTAGGAATCCTCAGAGAGTGATTCCTGTAGTGGTCAAGGCATTCTACAGCATTTCACCCAAGAAGCAGGGACCTGGTGTGACCCTCCTGTGAGAGTGAGCTTCAGCAATGCTGTAAAAATACTTTATGTTGCCACAGACATCCGAATTGGTAAAATGGCAGTAAGTGCTTTTAGTACTCCATCGAACTAATGGTTGTCTAAAATTGAAAAATGCCTCTAAACACTATAAGTCTGAACTTTGTCCAGAAGATCTGCATTCCCTTTTATCTGATCTGTTAGCCTTTGAAATTGTATATCTTGAGCTATCTTGAGCTATTAGCTATTTGTATTCTGTATGGAAACTTGGGTATCCTAGCCAGGCTGGAAAGGGAGTAAGATTAGTGCCAAAATTCTGTAAATTTTCTACTAATGTCACCTGGGTAGACACTGACATTTACAGGAGCTCCATAAATTAAATTAAAAGTGGACTGTAATTCAGTATGATTACTAAGTCCAGAAAGATACTCAAAAGTGAGCACACAATTCCTGTGAGTACTTCCAGGACCTAAAGAGAGATTCAGTTAAAATTATTATATTGAAACTGGTACTCTGGATGCCATACCTACAAATGATTTGGGGAAGATGGATTCCAGGCTTATCTGCTGTGCTGCTATCAAGTAAACATGGAGCAATGTGTTGTAGCTGTTCTTATCCATCAGGGGAGGAGCTCTGTGTGAGTGTGTGTGTGTGACTCCTTGTTTTTTTGTCCTTAAGTTAACTGTAGGACTTGTGATTATAGAGTGAGAAGGGTAGATAAGTGTCTAGAGTGTCTAAGATGATGAATGAGCCCCTGGGATGTTGTATACTTACAATATTTAGAACTCTTAACTTCTGAGTGCAAGTATCCATTTATACTTTTACAAAACTCAAGCACGAGGTTTGAGCTCACTGTCAAGAGTTTCAATATTAAAGGACAACATATCGGGAGGAACTATTCAGGAATTTTTCCATCTTTTCTAAGTGTTTATCACTATGGACAGTTTTGAAACAGTCAAAACCAAGACAGTAACTACTCATAAATACGAAGAACCTGATCCACGATGAAATTTTGGTGTCCATGCGGCTAAAGAAAATTTCTAGACAGTATGCAGCCCATTATAACAGCAAAAATCTAATACTTTAATGAAACATATAACTGCTGGAAGATGAAAGGAATTTTAATTATTCATCATTTGTTTTCTTTTATTAGTCTGTCATTGAGTTTAGGATTTGAACAAGTGTTGCTGAAGGATGCAGACTTCTAGTAAGATTAAATGAACTGAGAAACAACTGACAGGTGTTTTGCTGAGGGCTGTATCTACAGATACCTTCCAGGTTGATTTATAGGTTTAATTTCAACCAGATCTTTTAGTAAAGTGAAAACTTTGAAAGTAAACTTAACAAATAGCATATGTATTCAGAGAACTAGATTCCTGTTATCACTTAGCAACAGCCTCCTTAATCAGAAGGAGTTTTCTAATGGACAGGAAAAGTCATAGTGCCTTTCTTTTCCTAGGTAAAATAGACAAGTAAATGATTATATGTATATATGTACATGTGTGTGAGTGTGTGGTTTGTGCATTACTGCAGTAAGGTACTGTTTAATTCTTAAGTCTGGAGTGTAATTTTTTTGACAAGTTATTTAAACTTGGTTTCAGCACTGACAGACTAATGCAAACTGATTTCATCAACTGATACGTCCCTTATGAACCAGGGTGGTGTGGAATTTAGCTGTTTGAAAGCAAGATCACTGTCAGCAACTTAGTCGCAAAAATTCTGTGTCTGCACAGTGATTTTAATACTTTGTACTGGGAGCTCTGAGAGTAACTAGGTGGTTGCTGGATCTCTGCTGCAGAGAGGTAGCTTATAGGCTCTTTGATTGTTTCTTCTGGTCCCTGTTGTCTGGAGCATGTTGAATTTAGAAGGTCATTGTGAGAGGCTGTTTCTGAAGTATAAATGTTTGGTTTTAGGCCCATGAAGCCTCCCATCACCAACAGCAGGCAGCACAGAACAGCTTGCTGCCCCTCCTGAGCTCTGCTGTGGAGCCCCCTGATCAGAAACCATTGCTTCCAATACCAATAACTCAGAAACCTCAGGCTGCACCAGAAACGTTAAAGGATGCCATTGGGATTAAAAAAGAAAAACCCAAAACTTCATTTGTGTGCACTTACTGCAGTAAAGCTTTCAGGGACAGCTATCACCTGAGGCGCCACGAGTCCTGCCACACAGGGATCAAGTTGGTGTCCCGGTCAAAGAAAACCCCCACCACGGTGGTTCCCCTTATCTCCACCATCGCTGGGGACAGCAGCCGAACTTCGTTGGTCTCAACCATTGCAGGCATCTTGTCAACAGTCACTACATCTTCCTCGGGCACCAACCCTAGCAGCAGTGCCAGCACCACAGCTATGCCCGTGACCCAGTCAGTCAAGAAGCCCAGTAAGCCCGTCAAGAAGAACCACGCGTGTGAGATGTGTGGGAAGGCCTTCCGAGATGTGTACCACCTCAATCGGCACAAGCTCTCCCACTCGGACGAAAAGCCCTTTGAGTGTCCCATTTGTAATCAGCGCTTCAAGAGGAAGGACCGGATGACCTACCATGTGAGGTCTCATGAGGGAGGCATCACCAAACCCTATACTTGCAGTGTTTGTGGGAAGGGCTTCTCAAGGTACTCCATTTCGCTTCGCCTTTTTTCATTGTGGTATCAGTGGACTCTGTATAATCTAGAAGGTTTATGTGAGAATAGATGAGGGCAGGCCTCTGTTACTAGAGGAGATTGGTGATAAAGTATGTTACACCTCCATGTCTAATTCCGGTTTGGTGTGGCTGACAAGTGGTGACATAATGATTTAAGTTATCATTTAAGAAGTGTCTTGGTGGACTCAAGCCTTAGTTGGGCCCATCAATAATTTTTACCACTGCAAAACCACCAGTTTCCAATTCAGTTTTGGGTGACTAGACATGAGGTTCACTGTCTGTGCAAATCAAACAAACTTACTTCCTGGAAGTTGGGATGACCTTGGATACTCTTAATAAAGCTTAGGAGAATTATCTTTCCATTTTTCTGTGGTAACTAACATTTCACTAATTTTCATTTTTAAAGGCTTTTAAAGTTAATACAGTAGTAGCTGTCTCTAACAAGTGTTAGGATTAAAAATTTGGGTATTTTTTAATTGTAAAGAGTATGATTTGATGTTGACTAGAAGAGAAAATTAACAGATAAAGGACTAAGACTTTTGTTTATGGTAAGAGAGGTAAGGAGGCTTGCACTGTGGGGAGGGAGGGATGGTAATTCTGCTGGTTTTCTTTAAAATGCTCCCCATCCAAATCTGCCAAGCATGTAAACATCACAGTAAGTAGCATTTCTCTTGTGTGTTCCATTATATCTTCTGTTGAAACTCTCTCTTTCACAGGCCTGACCACTTAAGCTGTCACGTAAAACATGTCCATTCAACAGAAAGACCCTTCAAATGCCAAGTAAGAGTTAAAATGACTTATCCTTAGTGTAGCACTTAATGCACATTGTCCAGAAGGTCTGAGCCAATCAAATCTCACCGTTCTTGAATAGTCATAAAACCACTGACTTGAGTAAATATGGTCCATTTGAATTCTAGTTTTATAAAATACAAATGACAGCTTCTATTTCTGTGAGGGAAGATCATTTAAAAATGTAAATGTGTTGTTTTTGTTAAGCCACATTTCCCTTTCCTTGGGCAACAGTATTTATGGTTACAAGAAAATTAGTCTGGCAAAGGTCATTGCATATTTGAAATGAATAAATGAATGAAGTGCTTTAAATCAATTTCTGGGTTGATAGTTGAGGTAGTTTTAACTGTATTAGAAGAAAATGAATTTTCTCTCAAATGTTATCACTTCGTGGATTTTTGTCTGCTATTGCCAAATTAGAGCACTTTTTAGTTTGAAAATCTATATGTGTTAATGATTTTATTTGACATAAGTTGTGATGATGAGAAGGTTAAGAATCTTGCTAAATCAAATGGCTATTTCAGGCATCAGCAATTCTAGTTTGTTAAGCTGGAAGTCTTTTTGTGCTCAAAAAGTCAAATTTGTTAATGGCTGATTTTATTGAGTAAATGATTTGAATTCTAAGAAAAACCCAATTAGAGGAAGGAAACTAGTGCTATGTGCAAGGCCTTGGGCCAGGCTCTTAATCTACTGTAATTTTTTGAGGTAGGTATTATTATCCTCATTTTATAGATAAACAAATTCAGATAGGTTAATGAACTTGTGTAATGTTACACTGTTCAGTGAATTGGGGGACTGGATTTAAATCCAGGTTTGACTCTAAAGCTCACATCTTTTCACTACTGTGTGTTGATTTTTTTTTCTTGCCCCCAGTATGTAAGGGTCTAAATTCACCAAATGTTTTATTATGATTCTAGGTAACATATGCAATTAAAATTCTACCAGTCTGTTTGCTGGCATAGGTAGGGTAATACCTAGAATATAGCGTAATTTAAAATACGTAGAACAGGATAGTCTATATTTAAAAAAAGTTTTCCTCTCTCATGCAGACGTGCACTGCTGCCTTTGCCACCAAAGACAGATTGCGGACACACATGGTGCGCCATGAAGGCAAGGTATCGTGTAACATCTGTGGGAAGCTCCTGAGTGCAGCCTACATCACCAGCCACTTAAAGACACATGGGCAGAGCCAAAGTATCAACTGTAATACATGTAAACAAGGCATCAGTAAAAGTAGGTGGTTCTTCAAGTTGTACTTCTTTGCGTTTCAGATTGGTGAAGCCTAGATATTTTTACAAAGTATTGAGGGTATTTTTACTGTGCTGTCAGGATTATATTAATGTTCATCTTTTATGTTTCCTCCTATTACTAATGTGTGCAGACACATATCAATGGAGAGTGTTGGAAGTACATTCCACATACCTGTATACAAATGGCACTGATAAGCTCTTTCTCCTAATTTTGCTTCCAATCCTGTGCTTGTTACTAACAACATCAATGTTAAAAGAGCAGAATTTCCCTGCTGCTTTTTTTCAATGTGTCCCTTCTTCTATGGAGTTTGAATAAAAAGCTCTAGTGTGTCAGAATTGTGGCAGCAGAAGCCACACTTAGGAAGTTGCATTTTATGTTAGGCAATTTTGTTTTTGTTATTAATAACATGTGGTCCTTAGTAACCTTAAAGGTGAGAGCAGTGTTAATAAGTTTGTTTTTCAAATCCAGATCTGTAGAGAAATTAGAAGGTTTAAATGTTTTGCTTACTTTAAATTCAGAGTTGAAGGTGGGCTATTCCATGGACTTGTGAATAGAATTCAATACTTGAATTTACCCAGGCTTTTTAAGATTGCCATATCCATCAGAAGAAAGTGTTTTCTTAATTCTGAATTATATTACATAAATACTTTATGCAGCAGAAACATCAGATTGTCAAAATAGGTGGCCAAAAGTGAATGGGAAAAAATGCTTAATGTGTTTTAATCTCTTCTATTTTTGTTTCTTTGTAAGTACATTGGATTTATTATCTAGCATGTCATATTTTGTTAACTCTACAAACATTTACTTTTAGTGTTCATTGCTGTGGTCAAGTAACCAAGTATACTAGGTATTTTGATGAGCATTAATTAGTCTGTGCTAATAAACCCAAGTTCCAGTCTAAAAGACACTTGCTTTTTAATATAGCAAAGAATTACTTCTCTTTTATATCGGCTTTCTTTAGCTTTCTAGATTTTTTCAAATAATTTGTCTATTTTGACCAATATAGACACAAGCAATAAAAAGATGCGCTGTAGTAGAAACTACCGAGTCCCATGATAAAGGTCATAGCAGTGTGTGGGGTCGAAGTATCTAATTTCAGATTTTGAAAAATGGCTGCCTGCGTTCACGGTAATACAGCGTTTCTGGTTTGTCTTTGGAGTAGCCTGCATGAGTGAGGAGACCAGCAACCAGAAGCAGCCGCAGCCACAGCCACAGCACGTGACGAGCTGGCCAGGGAAGCAGGTAGAGACACTGAGACTGTGGGAAGAAGCTGTCAAAGCAAGAAAGAAAGGTAAGATGAGGCGTCCAGGGCTCAAAATAGGGCTAGAGAACTGTTTTCATTTACTATGCGAAGTGAAAGAAGCCACAACTTGGGGAATCTAGCTTTTTGGAAACTGGAAATACTGTAAACTGGGAAGTATCTGGTAACATTGTTGTTGACAGAAAGCTTCCAAGCTTCCAGGCAAATATTATTTTTACAAGGAAATGAAATTTCTCAGTAGTTGTTACCATGTTCTCTCCTTTGATTTACTTTTGTTACGAATTTGGAGCCAAATTCTGTCCTTTGCTGTGCTTGCTTCATTTTTATGTCAACCCTCCATGCATTATGGGCTTCTTTTTTTATTTCTAAAAATACTCCCACTTTGAGAATTGGATGAAATATCCTTATGTGTATGTAAGTTCATTTTCTTACAACACAACTGTGCTATTTTCTGCTCCTTAGTATTCTTTCTGTACTGTATTACTTATTACATGTTTCAGACTCATTGCTGATGTCTTTTCTCCTGGTCTCACTCTTAATCTTAGTCAGTCTATCATTGGGGTTGTCATTAGCTTACTATGCATGTACTTAGATTGTTAAGGACTTTTAATTGTAATTGTTACTAAAATTTAGAATAGTTTGCTTTTCTCTCATACGTATATATCTTAAAAGAATCTGTTGGAGTATCAGATTTCAGTGCAGCTTTTTAACTTTCTAGTCTTGGCTTTGGCTTCTGAACTGTTGCACAGCCATTTCAAATAAATAATTTTGTGAGTGTATGGTCAGCCACAGGACAGATTCCTAAATTCCTGCTTTCCTCCCCTACCCCTGCCATGTCTTACTGCTTTATTTTCAGTTCACATGGAATCCTCTGCAGGTAGGCTCCTCTGTAATTCCTTTGCTGTGTAGTTGCTTCCATCCTTTGCTTTCATGTAGTGTGGCTGTTCCCTTCCTCAGATCCCTTCTAAACACCCTGTACCTTGGATAAAGATAAAAGGAATAGCATCCTTTTTCATACCTCCAACTGGCACTGGAGGAAAAGAATGCCGCAGTCCATATAGGCTTTCCACCCCTGCTCAGGTGCTGTTTGTTCCTGTCTTCCAAATGAAGATTTGTCTTTATTTTGGTAAAATGTTTTATGGTAGGAAAAGGGGTAGAGAATTGGGGGGAGCAGGGGTACAGAAAAACATACATGTGTAATATGCTATGATAATTGCATGGTAGGTTGAAAGGATATTATGAAGGATATTTTACTTGGAGAAGGAGTGAAAATAAAAATGTTTAAGTTACAGAAAAGGACACTGTTAAAAAGAAAACATGGGAAGGGGAGGTGGGGAGATGGTGCATGGGAGAGTGAAAGCTCCTTTGGTGAAGTCAGGAGCATATCCTTAGCGATGCTACTGTCACCTCAAAAGTGAGTTGGTTTTCTCTCATTCTCTTTCTTTCAGCACTCTTCTATTTGGTCTTGTATTTCAGTTTGCTTGCACAATAAGACTCCAGTTGTTTAGCTCATCTTCTGACCTCTGTGAAACAGAATGCTATTGTATTCTCATTTGTACTGTGAATCTCTCTGGAAATGACTGCTGATGTTAGAAACTCCTGTATTCATGTTAGTAAATCACATTTGAGGAGAAAAGAGACTCCTGACCTGAAAACCTAAACTTTAATCTTATGTCCCCAATGTTTATTGGGTTTAAATAAGGTAATATAAGTTCTCAAATCTGGATGACAGTCAGGTTATCATCTCAGGGGCTTTCTCAAAATACAGATTTCCCAGGTTCCATTTAAATCTCTCTATTAAATTTCCTGGGGAGCTATTTTTTTTTTAAACTTCCCTAGTAGATAAGTATTTTGATTATCTGTCGGTTTTGGGAATCTCTCATATGGAGTATGGGATATGCCAGAGTTACATCATATTGGCCAGGAAGGGCTGCTTATTGGCTCAGGGGTCCACCTGAGGTGATTTGACACTCATGTGAAATGTGTGCAGATCTCCATCTTCAGTCTCAAATGTATCTCTCCATTTTGACAGCCAAGTCACACACAGCCCCCTACCTGTCTCTTCTTACTGCTGTTTTCTGACACACCAGCAGGTGGTGCTGAATTTTGTAGAGGGGTGGGGTGGGGGTGTCCCTTCTGAGGGAAATCCTTTCTTTAAGAAGGGCTCAGGCTTTGCTTTATAACAAGGACCAGGTCCCCCAGCTCACATCAGTGTCTCCTTGCCTGGTTAGTACTCCTTGGTGTGGTTGGTGGTATGTGTAATATGTGCCGTTCAGTGACACTGGGCAATGAAGTAGGTGATGATGCCAGCATCAGAAAGAGGAGAAATGGGAGTGGGGAGAAGAACATAAACCTACTGAGGGATTTCTAACATAGTTAAGAAACATAAACAGAAATAACAGGATTATAATCTAAAATGATTTTTCTAAGACTGAAATAAACCGATGATATCAAATAGCTTGTTTATTGATACCTATAGATTTTTTTTTTTAAACCTTAACAGAATGTGGCTTCACCTCTGAGAAGGCTTTTGAGTACATAGCATTCAGGACTCATGTCTCTCTGCCAGTTAGTGTGCCTGATGAGATTTTTCTGATTATCTGTCACTATATAACCATCAGCCCAGCTCTGTGTAAACAAGCTCTTTTTACCTGGCTTGCTGGTGGTTGGCTGTTCCTAGGAAGGTCTTTAGAACTCAGAGGAACTTCATGAAGTGGTAGTGAGAATGTTCAGCCCTACTTGATATCTCTGCCCCCAGGAGTGCCTTGCAGAAATTAGCTGATCTTCCAGCATCATTGTGAGGTAGGTAAGTAAATCTAAACTTGAAACCAAAGTGCCTAGGCTAAACAAGTTGTCTTAACCCTTGCAGGAGGTTCAACATCAAAAAAAAGGATTCATGGCCCCCAGTCTTGTACTTAGAAGGATCCTCCTTGCCTATTGACCACTTGGTAGAAAACTATTTATTAAATGTTTGTTCTTTTCAGAAATTGTGAATTTTGTTCACTGTTTTGAGAGTCTAAAGGCTCTTTTGTCTTCTTATTTTAGAAGCTGCTAACCTGTGCCAAACCTCCACGGCCGCTACGACACCTGTGACTCTCACTACTCCATTCAATATAACGTCCTCTGTGTCGTCTGGGACTATGTCAAACCCAGTCACAGTGGCAGCTGCAATGAGCATGAGAAGTCCAGTAAATGTTTCAAGTGCAGTTAACATAACCAGCCCAATGAACATAGGGCACCCTGTAACTATAACCAGCCCATTATCTATGACCTCGCCTTTAACACTCACTACCCCAGTCAACCTCCCCACCCCTGTCACTGCTCCAGTGAATATAGCACACCCTGTCACGATCACTTCTCCAATGAACCTGCCCACGCCTATGACGTTAGCTGCCCCTCTCAATATAGCAATGAGGCCTGTAGAGAGCATGCCTTTCTTACCCCAAGCTTTGCCTACATCACCACCTTGGTAAACAGTATTATAAAATGAAAATATGGGTTAAAGTAAATATTTACCAGCAGCTTACTTTTAGTTTATTAAAGCAAAAAGTAAACCATGAAATTGGGAGATTTTTATTACATTAGTTAATAGTGTAGTAGTATTTTTCTCCAATTTGGCTGGGATTGTTCAAATTGGGTGTATATGTAACTTATCACTGGACCACTTGAGTTTAATCAGAAATTCCTTTTAGCTGACAGCATTGCTTAAACTGGATAGTAGTTGGCAAGGTGAAATGCCAGAATTAAGTCAGTCATAAAAAAGCAAAACCCATTTCAAAAATATAAAAAATAGCATTACTGTTTTTAATCCCAAGAAATCATTTTATTATAAACACTAGCAGAACTCTTCTCCCTATATAAGGTGGATGGCTGATTTTAACATGAAGTTCTAAATCCATGAATTGAGAGCTAGTGTAGAATTGTCTGTTTATTGTTTTTATGAGTAAATACATGCATTGTCATAATAAAATGCATTTCAGAGAATATGCATTTTACCTTTGGGAATATGTTAATTTCAGGCAGAATTCCCTATGGGAAAGGTGATACCAGCTCTGATATGCAAAGCATATGATAATTTATCATTCTAACTTCAACATATAATAGGGATTGTGACCTGATATTTGGAGATGTAAATATTGCTCAGCATATTAATCCTGATGGAATATAGCATTGTAGTTGACTTTTTTTAAAAAATTAAAAAAATAAAATAAAACCAAAACATACAAATTGTGTTTTGGTAAGAAAAGGCCTCAACTGACAGAGGAGAAGTCAAGTGTGCGGACAGGCAGACTCACTTATAAATGGAGGCCAACAGGACTCCTATTCAGGAGCCAAGGAGTACTTTGGAAGAGTTAAAATATATTGCTTTAAATTGGAAGATGCTGGAGGCACTGGGATGTGATAAGCCCCTCTCTCTCCCAATCAGAGCCTGTTGATGTTACAACAGGGAAAGACGTGTTAGTTGCTCAATAGAGTTTATGTCTTATATTAAATTGTATACAGTTTTTATTCTAACCACTAACTAGGTAGTATGCCCCTTCAGAACAAGCAGAGTGTATCTTTTTTTGATTTCTCTTTCCGTTTCTTAATCAAGTATTGTGCAGATTTGTACGACTTTGTAAATATGGACATCACTTTTTTTTGTCTTTGAGACAACACTTGTATCAGCTTTTTGGTGTTTTCAGGGAGACAACTGTCTGCACTCCCTGTAGAAACCCAGCAATGATTGTGCACGTTAAGACATATGCTTTTTACTTCTTAGTAGGTTGTTTTATCTCTGTACATAAGGTAGAAACCAAAAGCTAGGGAAACAGATACTCATTACACCATCATGCCACATGTTAATGTTTTTAAAGCATTGTGTTTTTAAAAAAGTTACTAAAACCAAGACGCTGTGATTTTTTTTTAAGTTGCAATATATTTTTGGTGTTCTCCTTCTTTAATCTTGCAGTTAAGAGAAATGGAAATTAGTTACGTTAATCTTGCAGAATGTTTGCAGGACTGACTATCAAACTGGATGACTTCCGTTTATACCCCACTGTGTCAGTTCAGGCATCAAAATACCTTGCATCTGAGGCAGACTTTCTACATCAGGGACAGGTATCTGTGTATCATTATACAAAACAGTTCGAGGGGGTTGAACTACATAGTAAAAAATAAAATAAATAGTACTTAGTGTAAAATAATTTTATAAATGATCTTTTGTACTTTAGGACATTAAATTGTACAACTTTTGTATATATAAAAGCTTAGGAACTTTCTGTTTAGCAGGAAGGCAACACATTCCTACACTTTTAATGTATATGTTTGTTATAATGTCCATGTAAACATGCCCTATGTTTGTGCCTTTTAATTAGTTTGTCTCAATAAACAAAATGTAGAGAAAAAATATGTAGCTATGACTCTGTTACAACTGTTCCTATCCACAGTACAAAGATGGTTTGTTTTTAATCTGTAGAGCTTTATGTGTGGACTACTGGAAGGACTTGTGTAGGAAAGGCCCATGCATGGCCCTGCTGAGGTCTGGATTGGGAAGGTAGCAGCCACATATGGAGGAAGCCCACATTTCCTGGCATGCAGCCCCTGGACCAGGTTCTGGCTCTGCCTGCTGGGACCTATTATCTCTCTCTGGTTGGGCTGGCAGTCACGATCCTCCATGACTCAGACAGTCCAGGCTTCCTCCACAGTGGCCCAAGGAGCGGTCCTCAGTGGAGGCAGGTGTGGACCCTACTCCCAGGTTAGAGTGTGGTTGTCAGACCCCTGAAAGTATTAGTTCTTAAAAAAAAAGAAAGATATATACTAGAAATGATTGTTTTATCAATTCATTGTATAATAAACAAGAGTGAGACTTCATTGTATGACTTCAGTTAAAATGCTATTTTGTATGCATTCTTTATCCACTTAAGAAGCTTGTCTGCAATAATAAAGTCACGTTGTGTCTTCTTTTGGGAGGGAGAGAGTTGGCAGGATGGGGTGGCGGTGGGCCACTGAAAGGGGTGCTGAGTAGGTTGTGAGGTGAAATTCTGTGTCTTGGAACTGGAATTGAGTGTTGATGCTGATGAACTGATTCAACCACCAAGTGGTATTGAAGGCACGACAGCCACTGCTCTTCGAAAAAGCAGAGTTTTGTTTTTCCCTTCTGGTTGTAACTTGGTTGAGAGCTTC
Source organism: Smutsia gigantea (assembly GCA_032199065.1). Classification (NCBI taxonomy): domain Eukaryota; kingdom Metazoa; phylum Chordata; class Mammalia; order Pholidota; family Manidae; genus Smutsia; species Smutsia gigantea. Next base: position 13,914 of record JAVSCE010004677.1, on the reverse strand, counting down.
CCCTTTATCAGATTGGCAGCTAAACAGTTGTATTAGATAATCCTCAAATCTGACATCCAGCCTGTTATGCTCTAGGGCTCGCTGCTTGGCCTGCATTTGCCTTTTATTGTGTATCCATTTCCCTCCTAAGGTGTGCTAAATGACGGTTTCTATGTAAGCAGATAATTTTTCCTGTCAATACCAGCACTGTATTACTAACATGCAAAATACTGCAGATTTATTTTGACAAATTAAAGTTAAACGGTCACAAATGTTATGATGGATTGCTTACTACCTTAGAAGCTTCACCAGTTCATTGTGATAATACAGAAAATTCTGAAGCACTGCTTCTCCGGTTGTACACATTTCAGTATTGGGCTAGAGGGAGAGACTAATTTCAGGCTGGATAGTATTGAGAAACCACGGGAAACGGCGGGTGGAGAGGCAACAGACTGACTGCTGGTGAAGGACCCCTCTAGGCAGCTTGAATGAAGCCCAGGAAGCCAGGCCTTGGGGCAGTGGCCACAGGCTTAGGCCCCTGTCCTGCCCATAAGAGAAGATGGGTTTAGAGCATTTCTTCTCATGCTCTAGAGCCCAGTTTCTTTAATTGAAGAGGGTTTTAGGCTGGGCCTCCACCCATTTGTGTTCATAGATTCATCAGATGTCTGTGAGTCCCAGCAGTGCCAGGCATTGTTAGGCACTAAGGAGCATGAAAGGCAATTAAGTTACAATTGCTGCCTTCAAGGAGGCTGTTCAGAGAGAGGTGGCAAGCACCCAGATGACAGTGTCACCAGACAGCAAATCAAGATGAATCTGACACTTCATTGAAGTTTTGAGTACCTACATCTATTTCATACAGAACTGAACTTTTCCAAACTTCCTCTAATAATTGTATTAGTCTGAATTGACTTGGTGAAAACAGCTGGAGGAAAAGGGTTCCTTGTGTTGCTTTGTCTGGGAATGGGAAGTGTTCTGAGTTGTTGGTTAGTCTTTCCAATCCTGGCTGTCCAGGAGCCCTTGCTCTTTGGTCCTCTCCAGAGAGACCCAGGTTCAGGATGTAGAGGGGAGAGTGGAGGTTTTGCCTGTAGTATCCTCAAGGATAATTGGACTAAAAGTCCAGTGAGTTCATGGGATGATAATCACTTCCCCTCCCTGCCCTAATTAAATCTGGCCCTCAGCCTCGCACTCCTTTCATTTCCTTCTTAAAGAGACTTGTAGCCTAAAAGAATGCCATTTGTCCCTGTTTGGGCCTATAAATCCCCACAGCTGGTCTGACCCTGACCGATTACTGGATAATCTCCACCTGTCTTCTAAAAGTAGGGGGGCAGGTCAGTGTGTAATGGTTCAGGACTGAATACTGACAGAATTTGTGTATTGATTTGGACTCCAGATTCCCTTGGCTTCCCACTTTTGGGCAATCTAAGGCCCAACTAGTTCCCAAGAAAGACGGAGAGAGGGTCAAGGGTGTGGCTTAGCCCTCTCCTTGTACCAACCCATTGGGGGTTGGTTACTTAACTTCCCCTTTCCAAGACTGGCACTTTACCCAGATCTTGGCCCTGGACCTTGAGGGTCAATATACTTCACTTTACAAAAACTGCTGTCATGGTAAGGGAATGGATTTTCACACTTCAGAGTCTGTATCCCCGCCAACTGACATCATAACTTCAGAAATTTTCTTCATCCGATTATCTTCCTTAACTTCCCTCTTTTTTCCCTATGCCTAAATATTAGCTCTTGGGAGAGTGCATAAAATAAGTACTTAAAATCACTATTCTTATTGGTATGAATCCTTTGTGATGAATGCAACTGCCAATCTTGCAGGAAGAATTTTCTGGGGTGTTTTGTAAATTCACATTGTTTATGGAGTTTTCTCAGAGTAAGGTTCATCCTCATTTGGCTGCAGCAGCACTGTGACCTGAATGTCACTTTTTCCTAAACACATCTATAAGGAGCCTGGAGCAAGAGCTGCTAGGCTGAAGATGGACATTTGAGAACAGCGTTCTATCCTGCCAATGAGCGAGAGCTCTGGCACAGCAGCTGGAGAGGACAAGGAGACCAAGGGGAATGGAAGGGACATGCCCAGCAGCTCTAGTAGTCAGTGCCCAGATCCAATGTAGGGAACACATGTACCAATTCTAGAGGCTGCTCATGGAGAGGGGAGCCAGCCTCAGACACTGTAGCTAAGTCAATCAATCTTACGGGTAACTGGAGGTCACAAAAGCCATGGTCTCTATAGAGTCAGCCTAAATCCACTTGGAGATCTGGCTTGAAGGGGCCTTGATCCCCAAGGCCCTTGCTCATGAGCCAAGAAATTCCTAACTTTGTTAATGGTGGGAAAAGAGCCAGAGAAACATCAGCTCTGCTTACGGGGGGAAGGGGAGAGGGAAAACAGGGACTTGGAGGTTAGGAAGAGGCCGAGGGAGGGAGAGAGAGATATCTTAGAGAAAATGTCTTTGTGTTTCCTGTGGTGTAACTCTCACCCTGACCCCCTCCCTTCTCCATGGATCTGCCCTGGGCTGGACATGATTACTCAGAAGGCTCTGAGACAGGCTGCTAGTATACGCCAGCTGTGGTAATTTCAGCTTCAGTCAATGAGCAGAAAAGAAGTTATGCTTTTCTTAGCCAGAAAAAGGACAAAATCGGTAGTGAAAAAACAGGCAATATTCAAGTGATTAGCAGGGAATCCCCCCTGTGGTGGGGACACATGAGCAGCTTCCAGCTGAAGAGGTGAGGGCCCCCCTTCCTGGAATCCCAGAGCTTCATCCAGAGAGAGTGGGCCCTGCTCCAGGGTGGCCTAACACAAAGGAAGTTCTGCCACTTTGTCAACATCACCAACTCTGTGGCTGTCTGGGATCTGAGGGAGATGAATGGGGTAAGAGCAGGGTTAGGGAAAGAAAAGAAAGGAGATGGAGTCTTTGTATATGTTGTTCCCTAGGCCTAGAATGTCCTCCTCACAAGCAACCCTCCAACACATTTTCTCCACTGTGAACCCCTAGATATCCTGAAAAGTCCAATCTAAATATTGCTCCCTCTGAAACCTTCCCTGTAACTTGAGGCAGTTGGTTCATTCCTCCTTGGTAAAACAGGAGAAGTTGGGAGATTTCCAAATACAGTGGAGGTAGCCCAGCACCCCTCAGAAGGAGGCTAGTTGCTAAGTTCCACTGCAGGTTCCAAATGTTTTGCCACATCCCCTAAATCTCTGGCTCCAAATTAGTGTAGCCAAGGCAGCCTGTGGTTTTGTTGACTTTCCCTTGTATTCAATGTCCAGGAAGCTTGAAACAGCAAAGAACCAAGCACCAAGGCCAGAAACAGCCACAAGTAAGTGAGGTCCCCAGAGGATATAGAGTAGGGCAAGACTTGGCAAGAGGGAAAGCTGGAAGGCACTGTAATATAGGGTTGTGATCAAGAGCAGAGGCTTGGAATCTGACAGGCCTGGGTGTAAATCCAGGATATGCCACATGGAGACCAAGGGGAAGGGAAGGGACATGCCCTTCCAGTGACTAGCCCAGCAGCTCTGTCTAGTAGTCAGTGCCCAGATCCAATGTTGGGAACACATGTACCAATTCTAGAGGCTGCTCATGGAGAGGGGAGCCAGCCTCAGACACTGAAGCTTTGGGCAAGATACGTAACTTCTCTGGCCTCAGTTTCTTCAATTGTAAAATAAGGATGATAATAGTTTCAACCTAGTAAGGTTTTTGAAGATCTAAATCACACAAAGTGCTTAGCACAGAGCCTGATCACAAAGAAGCCGCAAATTAAATGTACTCCCCCTCCACCTGCTTCTCCTATTTCTGATCTCCGTAATGGCAAACTGTTTGCTCAGGGACATCAACTGCCTTCTCAGTAAAACCCGGAGAGGAGCCGCATGCCTTTCTGAATGGCTTCCCCATCTCGGACCCTGAGATTTTGAGGATTGGCATCTAGCCTGGGAACCAGAGCCTCATCCCAGGAATGAGAAAGTTAGATGGAAGTCCCATCTCCTGAAATGTAGCTAACTTGAAGGCTGGCCAAAGATGTGGCAGGTAGGGTTCAGGTCAGACCCAGGGAAGAATCACTAGGATGGGAGACCTGGAAAAGGTGCCATGATGTGTGCCCACTTAGGGATGGTGTAGCCTGTTTCAGAGAGGGTGTTCCATCTCACTTCATTCCCCCACATGCACTATATGGGGGAGAAGGCACCTGTACAGCTTCCCTCTGCAATCTCACCATCCGGACAGAGAATTAGTTCTTATAGACCGCTACAAGCCTGGCACAGGCCTGGCCTCCTTCCTTCCTCAGAGGAAAGAAGCGCCACCACCTACCCAGGCAGGATGGGGGAGAGAAGCCTGACACCCTTCTCAGACCTGCTCACTTCTGAATATGGCCTCTTGGGCTCCATCTACTTTTCTAACGGTGTCCTGGACTCACACTCCGAGGGAAGCCCCACAGAGCGCGCCGCAAATGTGGGTTTTGCCAGGGCTGGATCAGTGAACCTACCGTAGTGCCCAAACTGCCAGGCCTAGCACCAGATGTCCTTTACCACTTGGCCTAATTTACTCTGCCGGCCTCCTGTCCTTGATTTTCCCCAGGGTAGACCAGGGTGAGGGCCGGGCTGGTGCGGAGCCCAGGCAAATAAACAGCTCTGGGCGTGTCGGCCCCGCCCCTATAGGGCATTGCCCAGCCGGGATTGGCTGATCCCTCTTGTGTTCTGATTGGTCGAGTGAGGGTGCCCCTTCACAGCCACTCTAACCTACCGCTGAAGTTTGCATCTCCAATGCTGCTTCGCTTTCTGCACTCTGCCCAACAGTTGTACGCATTCTACGTGAACAGATAAAATCCAGTTGTATCAAGTAATGACTCGATAGCATCTTACTACGCTGATGGACAGTGATTGCAATGCGGTGGGGTGGAACTTGATAATATGGGTGAATGTTGAAACCAGAATGTTGCTCATGTGAAACCCTCATAAGTGTGTATCAGTGATACCTTAATTGAAAAATAATAATAGTAAATAAATAATTAGTAGATAAATAAAATCAGTTCTATGCTTTCCACAGATGATGTTCCCCAAGTACAGCGTTGGCGCCTTAAAGGATGACTGAATCTGTCAAGTTTATTGTCTCCTATATCCAAATCACACATGTGCGGTTGAACCCGGAGAAGGTTGTGGGAAGCTGTGGGGAGATTCACCTATTGTTAACATTTTTTCCCTTGTTTAATTATGTATGTGCTCTGTATATATATCTCTTTGATTTTTTTTCTCTGAACTATTCCAGGGTTTTATACATCATGGCCCTTACCCCTAAATCCTTTTGTGTGCATTTTCTAAAAATAGAGATATGCTCTTACACCACCGCCCAGTTAACTTTATACATTTACATTTTATAATACCTTTATTTAATCTACCATCCACATTCCAATTTTGTTAGTTGATCTAATTATGTTATTGATAGCATTTTCTCCCCTCCAGTACAAGGTCTAGTCTAGGACCATTTAGTTATTGTGTCTCTTTAGTCTCTGTAATGGAATGTTTACAGAGCTGGCTTCTTTTTTTAGTTACAGACCTCTGCTTTTTTTTTTAAAGAGCATTTCTCCTTTTGTGTTTGTTGTTTCCCTGTGATTAAATTGAGATTATGCATTCTCAGCTGGAATACTGCTGAGACAATGCATCCTCTGGATATCATATCTGGAGGCACATTATGTCCCTCTGTCTTTCATAGATGACATTAATTTAGATCACCTAGTCACATATTGCCCAGTTTCTCCATTGTATAATTACATTTATCCCCTTGCAACTATAAGCAGTCTGTGGAGAAACACTTTAAGACTATTCAAATATCCTGCTCCTCATCAAAATGTCTCCCCTAGATTTAGCATCCATTGATGGTCTGATTCAGTGTTTACCATGATAGTGTAAACATCTCTTTGCACAAGAAGATAAGGATGGGAACATGTCAAATAACATGGGAATATATTGAAAGAACACAGGAGCCAGCAAATGGCCAAATCTGGAATATCAAAGTATCAAAATAATTAAAATAATAATGAATTATAAGCTACCGAAGGGAAGTAATAATCCACAGGCCCGTAACAAATGAATGCCTGTATCCTCCTGCTCCATTAAAACTCCAGCCTTCCAGTGGACCAGTGCTGCAGTGGTGGCTGTGTCCTCTATGCTATTATATCAGCTGTGCCTCTCCTCTGACCAGCCATCACCATGTGACACTTCCCTGACTAGGGAACAGAGCTGAACTGAGCCCTGGGCTCTACCTCCCCCTGTCCCAAAGATAGCAGGCCCTGCAGGCTTGAGTGTGAGACCTGGGGCTGAAGGTCTAGACCCTGGGAACACAGTCCTGCCATAACCTGAGGGCTCAGTCTTGCTAGAGGTTTTCATTTTCCCTTTTAAAGAAGGACCTGGTCAGTAATATCTCCCTGAAAACACCACTCAGCCTTCTAGTTTCCTTCACTCAGGGGCTGATGAGGCAGTGCCAGCTTCCTCTCTTTCCTCCCTTGGCCATTTGCTGGGCAAGCAGAAGGTCCTTCTCCTCAAGCAGGCAAGAGCCCTCCCTAGCACACCTGGGCACAGGCTCCTCCACCTGTGGCCCTGCTCCCAGGTCCCACTCGGGAATAGTCATCCTGCCTCACTGCCAACCTCCATGGATCTTCATCGCTGGGAAGAACTGGATCTGTACATCTGGACTAAACTGCTTTCAGGCAGACCTCCTTGGAACTTTAAGAATGACAATAAGTAAAACAGTCATCATTCTCTTCGTGTATTAGAGCAACGAGGAGCAGAGCCTGCAGCCGGGCCACCTGAGTTCCTGTCTTGGCTCTGCAAAGAAACTTGGGCAAGTCACCTAATCTCTCTGTGTCTCCGTTTCCTCATCTGTAAACAGGACTTAATGGTAGTACCACTGCAGAGCCTCCTTTGAGGAGTAAATGAATTAACAATGTACAGTTAGCTGGCACATAGTAAGCATTATGTGTTTGCTTTTATACTATTGCAATTGTTATTTTCAGGGGTGTACTCACAGGGTAGGTTTGTATCATGGTTCTACCATTTATTGTCAGACCCTGGGCAACTTTTTTGGTCTCCCTGTGTCTCAGTTTCCACATCTATAAAATAGAAGTGATAATAATGCCTGCTTCTTAGGGTTTTTCTGAAGATCAAGTGAGATAAGATGTGCAAAGTTACTTACAACAGGGCCAGATACATTGTCAATGTTCAAAAAATTTATCACATATTATCATTATTTTTAATCTAGTGAGGAGGAAGGTGATATTATTGTCATTTCAGAGATGAGAAAACTGAGACTCAGTGTAAGTTAATTCACCCAAGGTCACCCAGCTAGTAAGCAGTGCAGCAGGGATTTATATTTGGCACAAAGATCTGGTCATTAACCACCATGCTATATTTACGGGATTTAGAGGGAATTTAGGAGGAAGAAGGAATCTGCTTCTCCAAGTCAGGACTGAACCTTTAGCCTCTGTGAATTGTTTATAGCAAATGCTTAGCGCCAGCCTGGCTTTCCCCAGGAGATGGTCTGGCACAGGACTGGGGGACCTCATTGCCTTAAGTCATGTTGTCAGGAAAGTCAAAGTAAATGTTATTCCTATTTGAAATTCAGGCCTAAGCCTGTAACACATTCCTTCTCTCAGATTCCTTAGTTTGATGTTCCAGGCCAGTCACTGTCACACCCTCGCCTTTCCAGCTGAATCTTTCTGTGTTACCCACCACCTACCCTGCTGTTGACAGCCACTTGCACTCTGGCCACAGCAAATATTCACCTGTGTCTCAGTATGCCTCACACTCCCACCTATGTGCCTTTGCTTATACTGTGTCCCCAGATGGGAGTGCCCTTAATCCCTGGTTAAAATAATTTAAGCCAGCTCTTCAAAGGTGGCCTCTTTGACTTCTCCCTCATGAGAATTAACCACTTCCTCCTTACATGTCCCCAGAGCCCTCTGCTTTACACCTTGATTTTAGTAAATGTCACACTCTGCCTTGCATTATTTACTAGCTTTTCCATACCTACCTGCCCCTTAGAATTGGGGAGTGAAGAGGGGCTACATATTGCCCATCTTTGGGTCTCAGTATGGGTATACAGGAGGTGAACAAAAATGGTCATAGAACTGGATTGAAATAAACATGATTATGGAGGAAAGTTATTTATGTTTAACCTTCCTCTTTCCAATCATAATGACCATGAAGGTGAAAAGCATATATTATATATATATATATATATGACTATAAAGTAATACATGTTCAGTGTAGGAAATTTGGAAAATCCAGAAAGATATCAATGATAATTACTATAAAAGTTACCCATAAAAAATCCTCATTCAACAATTGTTAACATATTGACATTTTATTCTATATTTGTAACTAAATAAAAATAAATCAGTGGGTTCATATTACATAAACTGTTTTGTAGCCCTTTCCCATAACATATCATGAACATTTTTATAGACATTAAATACTCTTTAAAAACAACTTTAACAGTTAAACAGAATTTCATTTATCTATACCTCATCTTCACCCTACCATCCTGTAGAGGACAAGCTGGAAGCCTCTGTACAGGAGGACATGACCCTGGGTGCCTCACAAACTGTTACCAATGAAGGGAAGACCCATGGTTTTTCTGACGGCAAACCAGGCCTGTCTCACCCACCTGTCAGAAGACAGTCCTTCGGCAAATATTTACAGATGTCCCGACTTACGATGATTTGACTTAGGATTTTCAACTTTATCATGGTGTGAAAGCAATAGGCATTCAGTAAAAACAGTACTTTGACTTCTGAATTCGGATCTTTCCCACGGCTGGTGATAAGCCATCCGATCCTCGCTCGTGAGGCTGGGCAGCGGCGGCTCCCGGTCAGCCATACAGTCACCAGGGTGAGCGCCGGTCCCCTCACGACCACTCAGTACCAGACAGCCGTTCTGCCGTTCACTCTCAGTATAGTATTCAATAGATTCCATGAGAGGGGAGGGCTGTACAACTCAGAGAAGACAAGTAGTGATTCTATAGCATCTCACTACGCTGATGGACAGTCACTGTAATGGGGTTGGTGGGGGGGACCTGATGAAGGGGGTAGTTTAATAACCATAATGTTGCACATGTAATTGTAGATTAATGATACCAAAATAAATTATTTTAAAAAATTCCATGAGAGACTCAACAGTTTATTATCAAATAGGCTTTGTGTTAGATGCTTTTGCCCAGTTGTAGGCTACTGTAAGTGTTCTGAGCACAATTAAAGTGGGCCCAGCTGAGCTGTGATGTCAGTGGGTTAGGTATATTCAATGCACTTTCAACTTATGATTTTTCAAAATACGATGGTTTTATCAAAACACCCCACTGTAAGTTGAGGAATATATGTACTCATCTTGAGCACTAAGGTGAAAGACTCCCCTATCTCCTGGAGCTCAGGCAGTGACCAGCTACAATACACATGCAATAGACAGGCTGGTGGGCAAAGGGACTGCAAGGGGCCAGTTTGTCATGCAAGGGAAGGAGAGTTCAAGGAAAGTGCTACAAGAATGACACTGGTGCTGATACTCTGGGAAAGGGGTGAGCATCCCTGGGAATCCTTCTCTAAAATGGGAGTCAGATTGGCAATCCCACAGGCATCCATCTAGTTATTAGCCCAGAAGGCTTTTTTTTGGTGAGGGGAGGGGTGGCCACTGTTTCCACATTTTACCCATGTGTTTTTTCAAAAATCCCAAGCGATATTACCAATTCTTAAAAAGCTCCCTCTGAGTTTCTTGGTCAAATCTGTCAAAATGGAGAAAGGGATAGGATTGCCCAAGTATCTGGATGTTTGCACCACTTTCTTTTCTACCTTGGGCCTGGTTAGGCTGCTTTTGGTGATTCTAGGAAGAAGAGAAGTTCTGGTGACTGGGATGCTGTGGTTGCTTCTAAAGCCAGAGCTACATGCTCTTGTCCACCACTTGTACTCCAGCAATTGTTTGGGGCTGGGGAAATCCCAGAGGGGAAGTGTCCTGCTTTCCCTGTGGTCCCGCTAAAATCTGCTTTCCAAGCCCAAGCCCTAAAGCCTCATTGTGGAAGTGCACAAGGTGCACTCCTGTTCATCTGTGCTTAATATAGCCAGGAACTTGGCGAGGCTTTCCTCACCTTCCCATTCGCTCCACAAGTGGTCTTGACTGTTTTCATATGGGAGTTGGGGTGAGGACAGGAAAGGGGATGGGCTGGAATGTAGGTTACAAGAAGGCTGGGCAGGGCTCTCTAAGTTTAAATTTCCAAACAATGGGTAGTTGTCTATGTCCTTTCAACAAGGCAGAGACATCACCAGTCTATGCTTTAGAGAATAACTGCTAGCATTGAGGAGGATGGATTGAAAGGCAGGGGACCTGGTGGCCTGACCTAGGGCAGAGCAGTGGGAATGGAGAGAGAGCAGATCCAGAGAAATTCAGGAAGTACAAGCTGCAGAATTTGCTTAGAAATTTGAGTATGGAAGAGGAGTAAGGCAGCATATAACTTAGTAGCTCTAATGAATGGAAATGACCATCTTCAGGACAGAGAATTCTGGCAAAGGGGGATGTAGAGATGATGGGTTTCAGGCTTGTCATGCTGAAGGTGAGGTGGCTTGTGGGACAGCCTGCCAAGTGGCAGCTACACATTTCAGCCAGGAGCTCAAGACAGGGAGCATGTGCAGGAATTGGTCATCAACACCCCCCTCCACCTGATAGCAGATGTAATGATAGTAGTATCAATAACAATACCAGCAGTTATTGAACTGCTAGGTGATGTGCCAGGCACTGTTCTGGCACTTTACATGTGTGAATTTGTTTCATTCTCTCCAGTCTTTTCAGGTAGGCGCTGTTGTGAGCGTCAAATACAGATGAGGAAGCAGGGTCAGAGAGTTAGAACTGGTCTAAAGTCATGCAGCATGAAACTGGGACAGTCAGGGGTTGGCACCCCCTCCTGTTATTCCCTTGTGAGAACACCTTGGGAACTGTGGGATTTAAGGAAAAGTTAAGAGGATTGTGCCCTGGAGAAGCCCCTGGGATAGGCAGCATTGAAGTTATGAAGGAGTTGCAGGAAAACTAAAGAGGGTAGGAAACCATAGAGGTAGGAGTTATTTCAAAGAGATGTTAACAGCATCTGCAAGGGGCCAGAGTGGGATAGGGAGGAGGCCCATGGGCTAAAATGGCTGTAAGTTAGCTGGTGCCTCCTGTTGAGAGCTGACCCTGGAATGATAGGTAAGAAAACAGGACTGCAGGAGATTGAGGATTGAACTGGGATTGAGGAAGCAGAGAGTATACATGGTTTCTAGTTAGAGGAAGTCTACTGATGAATGGGCAAGTGAGAGCTAGAGCAATGGCCTGAGGGCAAGCCAGGGTGTAGGTTAGGGTTTATTAGAAGGTGGCATTGTATTGTGTTTGTAGGTATGAAGCAGAGAGGAGGAGAAAGAACTGATAATCTCCTGAAGCAGACGTGAAGGGTGGGCTTGAAAAGCAAAAGGGATAGCCCATCCTGTGAGGAGCAGAGACAACTGGGGCCCGAAGCAAGGCAGAAGCTGGGGGAATGGTGGGGGGTGGGGGTGGAGGTGGGGAGGTGGCAGGGAGAAGTGAACAGAACCTGGTAACCGATAGAGTGCAGGGGAAGGGACTGCTCGAACTGAGATATCCAGCTGCTCAGCCAGAGGATGAGGAGGTGGCTTGGAGAAGGAAGGGCTCTGAGTTCACTTTTAGCCTCTTTGCATGTGAGGTGCCTGAGGGGCCTGCAGATGGAAAGCCTCTGCAGGCAGCTGGATGTGAAGGGCTGGTGCTTGGGAGGGAGGTCTGGCCTGGAAGCCTGGGGACCTTTCAGCTCAGAGGCAGTGGTGGATGTGAGGGAGGTTACCCAGTGCAGGTGTGAGAGGCAGAGTAGGGGTCTGAGCAAAAGATTCCAGGGAGACAGCTCTGAAAGGAAGAGTATGCTAGCAGCGCCCAAGAAGTGTCCTTCAGGGAAGAGTGTCCATTACAGTGACTGGTTTCATTGGATGACTATATTAATAATACATTAAAAGATTTTATGAGCACTCAGAGGTGAATGCAAACAGTGAGATCTCCAACTCTGCAGATACATTTTCGTGGCTCAGAAATGCCAAGGTAGCAGAGAGGAATTGCAGAGGGATCTTGCAATTAAGCAGAAAAGTGGCAGATGAACTGCATTGTGGGCAAGCATAAAGTAACAAACATGATACCATAATCTAGACGGCTGGCAAGGAGGATAACTCCTGAGATCTGTTACAATCCAGGACAGGAGCCCGGAGTCAGCATGGCAACATGGATCAGTCCCTTACATTAAGGTTCTTTAACCAGGGGTCTAGGGACCACCCCATGGGGTTTCAAGGACACACCCCCCCCAAACTGAATGTACCACCAAGCAAAGGAGTGTGGGAGAGGGGGACAGGAGAGAGGAGATACTTGGAGAGGTCTGGGAACCCAGTCCTGGAGCTCCAGTCAACAGTCTGACCTAATGTTGGGCCTCCCTTGGGTGGGAAGGGTGTGGTTCTGAGGTTTCTCCCTCTCCCAGGTTCCGAACTTGCCAGAAGAAACTTACCCTTGACATGCAAATGATGGAAACACACTGGGGCACTTTGGTTTGTGGTTTTTACCATCAGACGTGTCTGTGGCTAAGCCCACTGGTTTGTCTCAGCAGTTAGGGGACTGGAAGCCCTCAGAGGAGGAAGGCAGAGAGGCTATTCCCTGGGGTCAGGTCCCAGAAGGGCAAGTGAGTCTCTAAGGCGGGCTTGTCAGGAAGAGGGTACAGACCCTGCTCACACTGTCTGGGGGCAGAGCTGGACCTGCCTTCCGGCCTTCACCCCCCTCAGATCCCTTCCGGAGCTCCTCTGAGAGCAGGGTGCTTGGGGGTGGGGGCGCCACCTGACCCACCCCACCCACCCTGAAACTGGAGCTAGAAACCACGTGGAAAAGAATAGCCAGCGTTTATTTCCCATTTACCGAACAAGTTCTGTGGAAAATCTCAGGGCCCAGAAAGCCCCTGAAGTGACCGAGAATGCTGGGGAGGAGATGGGGAGGTGGCGGGTGGTAACTGATGGTGTGAATGGGTAATATCTTTGATTTCCTGCCTCCCTGCCCCTAATCTCCTCTGACCTCAATGTTCGTCTCCTTTCCAGAGCCCTAACTCCCAGGCGGCTGCCCCTGGCCCACAACTCAGCTGTCCCACGCCCAGCCGTGCGTCCACGTTTGGGACCCGCTCCGGGCAGCCCTGCTCGTCGGTTCCCCAGCCCGGGTCTCGGGCCTCCCGGCCTCCCCCTCACCCGGGTGCGCCTTCTCTGCGTCGCTCCCGAGCAGGGAGGGGCAGGACACCCCGCACTCCGCTCTGCTCGGGAGACCGAGGCTCCTCGTCCATGTCCTCCTGCCCCACCAGCCCGGGAGTCACTGCAGCTGGTGCGGGGGAGACCCGAGGATATTTTCCCAATCTTCAACCGGCGCCCCAGCCCGGCAACTGTGTTGCTTTTGGACCGCATTTAGGGCTTCCCTCTCCTCTAGAAAGAGGTCGGCCACCAGAGAGGGTCTGGGGGCGCCGCAGCCTGGCCCCCGCCCCGCCCGCAGCCCCGCTCCTCCCCGCGCGGCCCCACTTGTGGCCCCGCCGGCAGGCGCGCAGGGACAGCTGCATTTCTCGCCGCCCGCCGCTAGGCAGCTGCCCTCGCCTCGCATTCTCCGCCTCCCGCGCCCCAGCCGCGCCGCCGCGCCGGGCCTGCTGCCGCCGCCGCCGCGGGATTGCGGCCCCTCCCCCCAGCCCGCCGGCCCCACCGGCCCGCGGGGAGCGGACGCGCGTGGCGGCTGCTCGGTAAGACCCTCCCTGCGCTCCCGCCGGCCGCCCAGCGCGCAATCCCGGCTCCGGCGCGGCCCGCGGCCCCACCTTCTCGGGCACCGAGCGCTGAGGCGCCGCCGGGAGGGCCGGGCCGGCGCGAGTTTGATTC
>JAVSCE010004676.1:0-18246 GCA_032199065.1 Smutsia gigantea | reverse complement strand
TAATATAGACATAGATAAAGCTTCCTCCCACTGGCTTCGATTCTCCTGATACAAAGCGGTATCTGTTATGTTTTCCCAACTTTTGTAGCCCAATTCCCCAAAACCTTTGAGAGTGCTGACTACGTGGAAGGTAAGGTGATGATTAGGAAGGTGAATGGTATAAACCCTCGAGATGGTTTATGAGATTCTGCAACCAAGTGGGTTTCTGAAGTAGAGCAAGACTTCTGGGGGCACCTGACCAAGGGGGCCTGTCCTCGTGTGATCTCTGTGAGGGTGCAGTGCCCGAAGGTGGTGAGCCTGGGATGCATGTCAGAGACAACTGGAAATGAGGCAGAGGGGACGGAGCTTGGATGGTGGCTGGTTTTGTGTCCCAGACAGAAGAGTTTGCATGTAACTCAGTGGAAGACTTTTGGACAGTGAAACAACAGGTCATTTATAAGATTAAGTGTTGTGTGTGTTGGGTGAGTAGGCTAGACTGGAAGGGGAAAAGCCTTACTCCTCTGTCAGGCAGATTTCCCGTCTCTTGAAGATTTTTTCCAGGAGATAACAGTCTGTCATCCTCTTTTCCTTATCATTTGAGACCTAATAATAGGTATTTGCTTTTAAATGGGCTTTCTATTCAAACTCACCAAGCAGCCTGACATTGTATACCCGTCAGTCAGGTTTTGAATGATTTAGGAGTTGATATTCTATTCTTTCTTTATTTTTTTATTATTAAAGTATCATTGATGGACAGTCTTATATCACATTCTATTCTTAACACAGCATGAATGAAGTGGTGGTGTGGAACACCGTGTGGGAGGAAACGGCCTCACCTAACACCCAGCCATCCATTCGTCCTCTCCCTTCCCTGCCTGTCCTAAGACAAAGGCAGTTCTCATAGGTTAAGTCAGTTGTGTTAGAAAACATGCCGCTGTGTGACGCGCATGCACATCAGGAAGATAACGTGCACATCCAGCACAAAGTCCTGACAGCAAACAGGTCTGCCTCCACCCTTCCTGTCTGTGTGGTCTTGACAAAGTCTCACCACTCTGACCTATGGTTCTTTAACTCCAAAACCAGGTGTCTCAAAGCTTTTCCTGTGAGTTCATATACAGCCGACATGGGTTCAGGCCAGGTAGTATCTGCCACACCTACTCAAATGTACCCCTGTAGAGCAAAGCCCGCTGCAGACGATATGGAAATATGGAAAGCATGGTCAGGATCGACCAGCACACCACAGTTTTCCCATCTTCAGACTAGATCTAATGGGAAGAAGGCACGGGTAGAGGGAAACTCAGAATTTGCTTGTGCTTTTCACATCTAGTCATGGGCGAGAACAACCTTCTGTCAAGCTGAAGAATCAGGATGTGGAGAGACACAAAATCAAAACAGAACCGTGTTTGGGAAGGAATCCATGTAAACCCCATTCCCCTCCTGTCCTCTAAGCCTGTGATGCTCAAGAAGACTGGAACGCTTTGAAGACTATCTGCGGAATAGATTGTGTTTTCAGTTTATCGTCCTTTTAGTTTGCTTGAGCTCCACAGGTGTGAATAGACCGCAGCAAATGATTGAAAACTGTTCCTTCATATTGGTATTTTCCTTTCCATCAAAGCTGTTATTTATTTAAGTATGACTGCGCGCCCAGCCGCCAGGCTCACTCAGGATCCTGTCCAAGACATGCCCTGAGTTTGTGACTGCACTCTAAAGCAGTTCTCCAAACAGCAAGACCATGCTGCGAGACTCTCAAACCTTTGCGATCTCCCCAAGTAGAACTCAAACAATGAAAAAGATGAACTCAAAACACAGGTGGTCAGATGTAAGCGTCCATGTCAGATGTAAGCTTCCATACGACGCTTACATGAGAAGCAGGCAAGGGAGGAAAAATAATCCTGATTTTTATTCCTGCATCGTGGGACTGAGATGGAGGCACCTGCCAGCCTGCCTTGTCGCTTCAGCGTCTCGGTGATGAAGAGTCACACCCGCCTCCCCTGTGGATGAATGAAGGGCCAGACGGGCATTGCACAACAGCCCCGCAGGGTGACTTCGCCTGAGACCCTTGTCCTGCCTCACCTGCCAAAGGTGACAAGTCGTTCAGGACGTAGCCGACTCTGTCCCCCACACCTTAATGAGAAAAACTGACCTGCTTCTTCACCAGCTGGCTTCTTTGTTTCGAATCCAAGTAATTTCTGCAAAATCATTCTCTTTTTACATGTGCAGATCAAGCCAGAAGTCCTTCGGGTGTGACTCATCTCTGACAAAATACATGGAATCAGGTTGGAGATGAACCCAGACCTGCTGGGAGACGCAGGATAGGCGAGCCCCACCCATTTACTCACGTCTTCAGGACCCGTTTGTAGGAATGAGGGTATAATTGTGTGACATCTCCAGCTCTGCTCCTCCCATCCAGTAGTCGCGTCTTCCGTGTTACGGCATTTAATGGAGTGCCGCCTCTGTGGATGTCAACGGGGAGCCACTTCTCTGCAGAAAGAGGAAGCAATGCAAATATCTCATGTTTTCCTGCAAGGAGCTAGTTTCCTACATGAAATCTGTACAATACTGTTCTGCCACAGTGAACTTCCTTTTCAAAAATTATTTAATTTTGGAGTATGTGTTCATGTTGGTTGAAAGGGAATGACATCTCTCGGGGTCAAAAGGCACCCCAATAAACAAAACACAGAATCTCTTTTCTCCAGCAACCTAGATACTTCTGATTAATTTCCTGTGAATTCTGGATCTTGCCATTTTTTTCTCAAAAAGAATTCTAGAGGTAATATTAGCCTGCGTCAATGTCCCCAACACCACTGAAAGGAAATAAGCTATATTTACTCACTAGGTCCTCCTTAAAACCCTGAGGCAGAAGCATCATTGCTACTGTGTTAGCTACCATAGTCAAGAGACTCAAGTAATGGGGAAGCCATGGGAACCAGCAGTGTGG
Source organism: Smutsia gigantea (assembly GCA_032199065.1). Lineage (NCBI taxonomy): Eukaryota > Metazoa > Chordata > Mammalia > Pholidota > Manidae > Smutsia > Smutsia gigantea. Next base: position 15,329 of record JAVSCE010004676.1, on the reverse strand, counting down.
CTGTGAGTCCGTGTTCTTAAATTCTAGAATCTATTGGGCAGAACCAGGATTTCTCCTTGGCACTAATGACATTTTGGACTGAACACTTCTCCGTCCTGGAGTCCATCCTGTGCATAGTAGGATGCTCGGCAGTGGCCCTGGGCTCCACCCGCTAGACACCAGGAGCCCCTCCCCAATTGTGATATCTAAAAATGTCTCCAGACTTTACCGAGTGTGTCTCATAAGGGGCCAGAGATAAGGGATGGAAAATAGCCCGTGTTTGAGAACCACTAATGTAGTATCTGCTTCTTCAAAATCAGAGGGCTGCAAACTCAGATGAATCTGGGGGCCAGGCAGGTAATTTAAAGAGGTGAGTGGAATCCCTGTAACAGCACAGGGTCACTGGCAGTACCACCTGCCCGAGTCACCATACAGTTCAGGAACAATTGAACGAACAGCTATTTACAAGGGTTACCGCTGGCCCATGGGCTGCCGTTTCTGATTCCATGGATGAAAGCAGGGTTCGTCCACCCCAGCTTTATTTAAATTTTGGGCAGAGTACATCTTTGTTTCGGGGCTATTGTGTGCTCTGTAGGATGGCGAGCATGTCCCCCGCCTCACCCTGCCGAATCCCAGTACCACCACGCCCTTGCAAGTTATAGCAACCCGTGATGGGTCCAGACCCTCCCACATGTAACCAAGGAGGACAAGACTGCCCCTGATTGAGAATCACTGGATGAACCCCCAGAACTGCCAACATCTCGTTATCCTGGACCTGCAGAAATGGCGAACTCAAATGGTCCAACCTCACAGTCCCTGGGCCGGTCACCTCCCAGTTTCCCAATAGGTGCATGGTTCAGATGGCGTAGAGTGGATGTCGTACATGGGCACGTATAGACCCAGGACGCCTGTTCAAGTCCCAGAACTCCAGTGTGTGAAACAGTCTCCGAGATGCCCCCAGTTCTGGGCAGACTGAAATGCAAAGCACGGGGCCGAAGCAGCTTGAAAGCACGCATACTGATGAATCGCTGACCACGCAGAAGAAGGTTGGCGTGGGGTGATGGAGACAGACTCAAAGCAGAGTTTTTCAGCTCCACCAACAGAGCCTGAATTCCTCCACGAATCCATTCGTGGGCACTAGTATCTTTCTCAACTGATTTCTCACGTGCTCCACAGCTACCCCGTGGAAGCTGTCTCTAGTCCATTTGTGCTCCATGTAACCATGAGATGTAGTGGGCTATGTTCCAAGATGGGTGAAAGGCAGCTGTCATTTCAGGGGAAGGGACACCATCCTGTCTTCATTAGGAGCCAGGTGAGCCCATGAAAACGGGTTGTTATTTCTGTCCAGCCACATATTCCCCATTCCCCATCACCTAATGAGGAAAATAAAAATAGGAAGTGGATCGTCTCCTGGGAGGTCTTCATTCAGGACAAGGAGGGACCTCGCTAATGAATGAGTTCCATAATAAAGCAAAAATTAAGACACATGGCAGGGCTAATACCAGTCAACCCGTGTGGGGCAGGTGCATGTATGTCCAACTAGAATGGAGTTCGTTAACAAAGGACCCAACACATGTCATCGTTGACTGGAGTCTTTATACAACATTAGCCTAGCTACGCTAATTAATTCCACAGCTTCACAATGCCGGCCCATTGCACTGTCATTTTTCTGGTTGTAAACATAAAATCTGTACAGAAAACAAAATACTAAGTGAAGAAAAACAAATCTTATCAATTCTTCATAAAATGTTGATATATTCTGACAGTGTGTAAAATGGCATATACCGTTTTAATGAACGTATCATGCATGTCCCCCCATCCTATTAAAGGCTCTTTTTGTTACTTCTTTTGATAGTAGATTCATTCTTTTCTATTTCTTTTTTTTAAATAATTTATTTTGGTATCATTAATCTACAATTACATGTGCAATATTATGGTTATTAAACTACCCCTTCATCAGGCCCCCCCCACCAACCCCATCACAGTCACTGTCCATCAGATTAGTGAGATGCTATAGAATCACTACTTGTCTTCTCTGAGTTGTGTAGCCCTCCCCATGCCCCCCCAACATTACGTCTGCTAATCGTAATGCCCCTTTTTCCCTCTTATCCCTCCCTTCCCACCCATCTTCCCCAGTCCCTTTCCCTTTGGTAACTGTTAGTCCATTCTTGGGTTCTGTGAGTCTGCTGCTGTTTTGTTTCTTCAGTTTTTTTTCTTTGTTCTTATACTCCACATATGAGTGAAATTATTTGATACTTGTCTTTTTCAGCTTGGCTTATTTTACTGAGCATAATACCCTCTAGCTCCATCCATGTTGATGCAAATGGTAGGATTTGTTTTCTTCTTATGGCTGAATAATATTCCATTGTGTATATGTACCACATCTTCTTTATCCATTCATCTACTGATGGACACTTAGGTTGCTTCCATTTCTTGGCTATTGTAAATAGTGCTGCAATAAACATAGGGGTGCATCTGTCCTTTTCAAACTGAGCTGCTGCATTCTTAGGGTAAATTCCTAGGAGTGGAATTCCTGGGTCAAATGGTATTCCTATTTTGAGTTTTTTGAGGAACCTCCATACTGCTTTCCACAATGGTTGAACTAATTTGCATTCCCACCAGCAGTGTAGGAGGGTTCCCTTTTCTCCACATCCTCGCTAACATTTGTTGTTTACTGTGTTTTGGATGTTGGCCATCCTCAGTGGTGTGAGGTGGTATCTCATTGTGGTTTTAATCTGCATTTCTCTGATGATTAGTGATGTGGAGCATCTTTTCATGTGTCTGCTGGCCATCTGAATTTCTTCTTTGGAGAAGTGTCTATTCATGTCCTCTGCCCATTTCTTAATTGGATTATTTGCTTTTTGTTTGTTAATGTGCATGAGTTCTTTATATATTTTGGATGTCAACCCCTTATCAGATACGTCATTTATGAATATATTCTCCCATACGGTAGGATGTCTTTTTGTTCTACTGATGGTGTCCTTTGCTGTACAGAAGCTTTTCAGCTTGATATAGTCCCACTTGTTTGTTTTTGCTTTTGTTTCCCTTGCCCGGGAAGATATGTTCATGAAGAAGTCGCTCATGTTTATGTCCAAGAGATTTTTGCCAATATTTTTTTCTAAGAGTTTTATGGTTTCATGACTTACATTCAGGTCTTTGATCCACCTTGAGTTTACCTTTGTGTATGGGGCTAGACAGTATTCCAGTTTCATTCTCTTACATGTAGCTGTCCAGTTTTGCCAACACCAACCTTTTTTATTTCAATTCAGCATTTTATTTTGATGTAATTATAAGCAGAGTTGTGTGAAGTAATAGAGACATCACATGTACTCTATACCCAATTTCCTGCAATAGTAGTGCTCTGAAAATCTTTAGTACAACATGACAGCTAGGATATTGACATTCTTACAGTCAAAATAACATATCTTTCCATTACCGCAGGCACCCCTCATGGAAGCCACATTCACCTTCCCCTGGCCCCAGCCTCTCCTTAACCTCTGCAACCCCTAATTTAGTCTCCATTTCCACAATAACGTCATGTCAAGAACATTATGTAAATAGAATCATACCCTTTAGGATTAGCTTCTTTCACTCAGCATAATTCTCCCGAGATTCACTGGGTCGTTGTGTGTCCCATAGTTTTTTCCTTTCTATTGCTCAGTAATATTTCCAAGTGTGGATGTACCGCAGTTTTTAGCCATTTCCCCACTGAGGGAAATCTGGGTGGTCGACAGTTTTTGACTATGACAAATAAAGCTGCTATAAACCTATGCAAACATAAATCTTTTGTCTAGGCTAAATGCCCAGGAGTGAAATTGCTGGCTGTAGCTGTTAGCTACGTTTTCAGTTACTCAAGAAACTGCCACACTGTTTTCCAGATTGTCTGTACCATTTTATATCTCCCACCAGCAATACATGACTGACTCAGTTTCTCTGCATCTTTCCCAGCATTTGGTGTTGTCACTTTTTTTAAATTTTAGCCATTTTAGTAGGTTTGTTTTGATACCTCATTGTGGTTTTAATTTGCATTTCTGTAACAGCGAATAAGTGGAACATCTTTTCATGTTCTTATTTGCCATCTGTACCTTTTCTTCACTGAAATGTCTCTTTACATTTCTTGTCCATATACGGTCAGTGGGATCATTTGCTTTTTTGCTTTTGTGTTTTGAGGGTTCTTTATATATTCTAGACACAAGTGTTTTGTCAGACCTGTGGTTTGCAAATATTTTCTCCCACTACATAGCTTGTCTTTCTATCCTCTCTACAGGGTGTTTCACAGAGCCAAAGTTTAAAATTTTGATGAAGACTGATTTAACAATGATTTCTTTTATGGGGTCAGGTCCAAGAACAGTTTTATTTCTTCCTTTCTGATCCATATGCCTTTCGCTCTCTTACTGCAATAACTAGAACTTCCAGCTGTATGTTCAGTAAGAGTGGTGAGCGTGGACATCTTTACCGTGTTCTCTCCTTAGGGGAAAGCATTCACTTTGCATGATTAAGTCATTTACAGCTATTCTCCATATAGTTGAGAAAATTCCGTTTACTACTACTTTCCTGACAGTATTTATCATGAATGGATGGCAATTTGTTTTTTAATTGGTATACTTAGACCATTTACATTTATTACAAGGTTTGATATGTTGGGGATAAATTTATGTCACTTTTTTGTTGATTTTGTTTTTTCTCTTTTTCATTTTTCCTGCATTCCTGTGAGTTACTTGAACAGTATTTAGAATCTCATTTTGGTTTATCTGTAGGGTTTTTAGTGTTTCTCTTTGTATAACTTTTTAGTGCTTTCTTTAGATTTTGTATTATATATTCATAGCTATCACAGTTTATTCACATTTCTCTTACTAAATTTTAAGTCTTTAATTGATGATTGTATATTGATTTTGCATGAATTTTAGAATGAACTTTACATATTTCTAAAAAGTTCATTAAAAATTTTTATGGTCATGATACAAATCTACAACATATTTAGAAAAAATAAATATAATCAGGGTATTTGTATTTTGAATACTGGCAATTGATTTTTTTGTGTGCAAGTCTAATTTTATATGCCTAGTAAAGTTTTATGATTTTTCTATATAGGTTTAACACATACCTTATTAAGATTATTTCTAGATATTTTTTGTTTTAATTGTTTGGATAGGCCCTTTTCAGTTAATATTTTGCAATTTGATGTTTCTTGTACGTAGGAACAGTGTTGTTTTATTACATTTATTTTGCAGCTATCCATTTGATTCATATTTCTAGTAAATGGTAGTTGTTTTTCAGTAGGGTTCAGTATCTTTTCAGACAATTCCTCTCTATTTCATGCTGCCTACACAGATTCCTGAATTTTAGCTACAAAACAGATGGAAGCATATTCTGAAAGATGCCTAGTCAACAAAGTTGCCCAATACCTCAATAAGTTTAGCAAGTGCCACATTTTCACTCCCCACCTGCTGATTCACAATCCCCGTTATCACATTAAAGCCTTTGCATTAAACAGCCTTCGTTAGCCTTGCTTGATCCCGTGTTCTCCATTTACAAGCCACCCATATCAAAAACTCATGAAAATGCATAGAAATCCGGCATAGATGGTACTTAGGAGACAAAGCATTTATAGTCTTAAAATACAGAGCGATCTTACAAAGTGGGACAAAAATGATCAACTCCCCAGTGGAAAAATGGGCAGCTAGAGGAGTATCACCATGATCAATACACCATTTCTACCACCTCCCAGATCATCAAACCAAACCATGATGGAACCTAGCGTTGCCTCGTTTCTCATGTTCCCTTAAATGCAGTGCTAAGAGCTGTCTTGCACTGAAATTTGAGTTCTTGGTAATTGCTTATAATCCTGGCTGCCCAGACAGGATGCCATCTGCCTCGCCTCCTGCTTTATAAGCCGTTGGCCTCCTCAGTCAGTCTGCTCCGTTGCCAGGACAAGAATCTCTCTGTTGTTTCTATCCTACTTTCTGATGCCTGCCCAGATCATCACATTCGAATGAGAAACAAACACTATTTTACCTGCTAAAATGCTTGGATAGTCAGAGGAAAGTTGTGCTACCCTTCGGGTGCATCAGACAGATGAGTGTGGATCATGTTCTAGCTGCCGGCACCATACGAAAATAGATGAACGAGTTCTAGATGATAAAGACACCAGCCAATATCCTAGCTGTGTGTTAGTAGGACTTGTGTTCTGGTTGAAGATGATAAACTCCCATGGAGGAAACACCGTGGGGCCAGGTCAGAGTCCCATTTGCTCATAAGCATCCTTGACATGGAACAAACAGGACGTGCCCATTCTGTCCTTCTGGGTGTCTCCATACCAAGAGGTACAAAAATATCCGTAACCTTTGGTCCACAATTAATTACCCACAAAAACATTCAGAGATGTCAACCATAATTTAGGTCAAGAGAATTCACAATTTTGTTTCCTGAAATAGCAAGGAAAATCTCCCCAATGCCCCAGTAATAGGGAAACATCTCATTAGAAAACATACAAATATGATAAAGCATATAAATTATATTTGCAGAGGTTATGTAATTACATAGCTCAGGGTCACCAAACTTTTCTGTAAGAAAACAAACAGTAAATATTTTAGGCTTTGAGGTTCCTACAGTCTCCGTCAAAATTACCCTACTGCCTTTATGGGACGAAAGCAACCATAATCAATATATAAAGACATGGGCACGGTGGTGTACTAATAAAACTTTATTGATGGACACTGAAATATATATTTCATATAATTTTCATGTGTCAGGATATATGATCCTTACTTTGATTTTTTCAACCATTTAATTTCAATGTAAAAACCACTCTTAGCTCGTGAACTGCGTAAAACAGGTAGTGTTCAATACTTGGTCTATGGACTGTCATTTACTGACCCCCCAATATAATAATAAAATCATGTTTTCAAATAGTATTTTAATGCTCATACATAGAATTGAATGAAAATAAAGGTAGAATCAAAAACCACTTTAGCATATGCCCCCATTTTGGAAAAATAAAAATATAAAATGACTTGACATATAAAAAGGACTTGGAAGAAATAACCCCAAATATTAAAATGTTTTTCTCTGGCATGGCTTTGGAGTGATTTTTCATTCTGTTTGTATGCTTTGCTGTGTTTGCTAAATGCTTTACCATGAGTGAGTATTATTTTTATAAAATGAAACATTACTTTGAAAAATGCTATTCTAAAAAGTTATTCTCAAGCTGGCCTTTCTCCTGCTATGTTAAGGATTCATTTCCATCTTCTGAAATTTGTTTCCTTTCTCGGCTGTTTGTTTCCACCGTTCATGGATGTTTGTCATCTATTGCGAGAGCATCCTTTATTCATTGCATTACTCATTCTTTCCCTCCTCTGTTCTTCCCTCCCCGTGAACTTTTCAAGGATGACATTTTTCAAAGTCTATCTGAGCCAAAAGGGGAAAAATATTAAACGTACTCATTACATTGGAAAAGAAAGTAGGAAAGTGTCCTATGTCTTTGAGCACCACCCATTTAAGTTTTAATATTGCAAGAATGAAGAGATGCCTTAATGTTGTGCCCATGACATTTTCTGTGGAAACTTCAACTGTACCAAAAATGACTAAGAACAGATTTCTCCTGAATGTACGCCGAACCCTACATAGATCACTGGGCCAAGATTCCCTTATTGTGCATTGTGGCATAAGGCAGCTTCTCTTGTCCTGCCGACTTCTCACTGGGCTCTGAAGAAGCATAGCGGGACTACTGTGAATCCTGACTGCTCTGAATCTTTGGTGTCCTGCTGCAGACCACCCGCCATCATCACCACCAGGAAGAGGAGGCAGCGGGGCCTCCTTGCCGTGTGCCCTCCTTATTCCAAACCTGTCTGCATCTCAATCCCTCTCCCCTAAAGGAAATCCCGTTTGAATATTTTTCACATCTAACCTGAAGATGGACTCATGGGTCATATGGGGACACCTGGACCCTCCAGAAGTTGTGCAGTGAGGCAGCCTGTCTGATTATTTCCTAGACAGATCTTTACTGAGGACCTGCTTTGCAGTAAGCAATCTCCTAGAAATTCAGGGATGGAGAAGATGGACAAGGCAGCTGCCCTATGCAAGCACCCCCTGTCGTGGGGCCTCGAATTAAGTATAATCAATGAAGGAAGCCTGGGCTCAGAGCCAGAGAAGCAACAGTTGAGGTGTGGCCATAAATAAAGGACACAAGCCAAGTTTGTCATTGTGCCAGAAAACAGTGTCAAAAGATTGCAAATGAGGGTGGGTGCCTGGAGTCCCTTCTTAGTGGAAGCCAGAGGATGGCTAGATACTGTGTGTGTAACATTTTAGGAGAACCATGCAGTGTAGGTCCCCTGCAGAATGACTGAGTTCCTTGTCTTTCATGCCATTGTAAGGGAGAAGGCATGAACGAGGAGAAAATAGGGCCCCGCAGGGGTAATGCTAATTCCACTGGGTTGGCACCAATTCACCCCTTCCCATGTGCTGGGCCTTCCTTAGCACTGTCCTGCACGGTCTCACTGAATTGTGAAAACAGCTCTAAGAGGTTAGTACTGGCTTTGCTCTGTGTGTATTATGGTTCTCCAGAGAAACAGAACCGAGAGATTTATTATACACACACATATGAAGGGTGTGTGTGTGTGTGTGTGTGTGTGTGTGTGTGTATGTACACAAACATATCCTATAATCAGTCTCTCTGTTCTCACCCCACAGAGCAAGCCAAGCCAGGGATGAGGTGTACTATTTCTTCAGGGTGTATTATCATCTCATGACCATTTCCCCAAGCCGGCTTGACGCTGCAGTTATTTTTAAGATAGACATTTCCCTGACAAGTCAGTGTATGGTCTCAGCTCTCTTTAAATTGACACAATTATTTGCCAAAGCAGTGTGAAAATGTGCCTCTTAGTACATCCCCTTCAGCAGTAGAGGAAATGGCTCTTGATTATCCACAAAGCAACTATCCTAAGAACATAAAAGTGATATCCATCTTGGGAAGTGGCAGTCATGGAGAACGATTCCGCTGAATTGAATGCTAGGACGTAGAACCCAGGAAAGGTGGTAGTACAGCCTTACTGGTTCAGAATGCATCCTGCATATCATCACACAGGAACTCTTTGCTTAAGGCAGCGTACAACTTACCATGGGGGATTCACACACCTAGGTCAGTTTCCTGAAGAGTGGCTCAGGTCCGTATTGTTCATATGCAGATGTGTGTTTCTGACTTGGATGATCTACCTGTTAAACCTTTCCTGCGAAACTTTTTCAGGCTTGGTACTCCATTCATCAGAACAGGGCCGTTGTAACCCATGCATCTCTTGCAAATACACATAGGGCTCATCATTCTCCTTGACTTTCTCCTGGGAAAAAAATGGTTTATCTGTGTTGGTGATGAATTCTGGCCTCATCAGTGTGTCTCCTCTCTGGCAGGTCCCTCTGACCTCCTCTCTGGAAGGTCCTTTTTGGTCATCCCTACCTCCCACTTCGCATGAGTTCCTTTCCATTCAGGTCTGTCTGATCCCAAGCCTGTCGTCTCAGCCGTCTGATGCTCAGTGTCATCACTTCCCATTACCCTCATTTCCCTGTCTCATCTGCCCCATCATTTCTTGAACCCTGGCTGAAAACATCGCCTTGCTTCTCCAGCTCCACCTGCTGAGTGTTTTGAGAGGTTGGCATCATACCTCTAACTTACAAGGACCCCAGTGCCATCGGCCCTCCTTACAGATCTGTGACCCCTTTTGTGTTCCTGCAAATAGTAATTCCACATCCGTCTTGCCTTGCTGAGGCCACTCATATCCCTCACTGTCCCTTCCCCTCAGGAGAACCTATTCCCTACCTCAGAGGACATGGAGGACTGGGATGAGCTGTACTCCCTTGTCTTCATCCCGTGGCCTTTGCTTCTTCCCACCAATCTCATGAGTTATCAGTCCTTTGGTGAAACCGTTTCTGTAGATGGATAAAGAAAAGCCTGCATGCCAGGGGTGAAGAAGGGGAGATGAGGAAACAAGAGGATGGAGGATAGATTCCCCTACCGGGAATATTGATGAGCGAGAAAGAGAACGGAGAGCCACACAGCATGTCAGACTGAGAGTGTGTACAACTGACGCTCTACCATAATTCTCACCCCCCAAACCTCTAGTGAGTCCGCAGAGTCACCAGTCCCTCTCCTACTGAAGTGCTCGGCTGAATTCCTCGTGGTGCAAACATATCTTGCACAATATATAGGTTTTCACCCTTAAAATATCATTCATACCAACATGGGCATTTCTGAGCTAAGAACCAAGAAGGAACACCTAAGCATGGCGGATAATGAGCTTTATTTTCCTGAAATCTCTCAAAATGAGATGAAAGGTGGCACTTGGCACGTACAGGTCGCCAGTCCCTCCAAGACCTCCTCTGTCCCTCAGGGATTCCAGCAACCTGCTATTTTAATTCTTCTCCTTTCTGTTTCTAAAGGAAGCACTCCATGTTTTCATCGCTAAAGTATTGATGAGCAACCCATTTACTAAATAAATTCATAGAATGTCGAGCTGGAGGAGGTAATTACAAAAGCATGACCAGGGACGAAAATATTCCTCCATCGCCAGCTGCTGGGATTCATTTATGGGAAACCAGAGACACTGCAGACCAATTCGCCAAGTGCGTTACATAAGGAGATGCACCTGTAGAAATGGTGAAGGGTACCAGAAAGCTGCTTTCACAGTACGAAGGACCTAGCATGCTTCCTGGAGGTCGTTAAGCTGTCATGGCATCGCTACTATGTATCTGTCAACTAGAAAATTCTCAGGCTGTTCTTGACTCTGCCAAGTGTTCAGACACTACCTCCACGTCTCCTTTAGGCCTCTTGGTTGAAGTCGTTCCTGAGTTATTACCAAACCACAATTGATTTAAACAAGTGTGTCTGTGACACCTACAGCGCATCTTATCATGGGAAGGGAAACCTCCAATGATTTCCTTGACATTTTTAATTTAATTGTTTCTTTGAGGGAAACACAGAACCCCACCACGTTCAGCAAAGGAACCAGCAGTCCAGGATTCCCACAGAGAAACCCAGCCGCCTGCCGTCAGCCAGTCAGCAACCCTCCCGGGGCACCTGTCGTGTGCAAAATGACACGTCCGTGTGTGGGAACCTGTGAGGCAAATGGTGAACGGGGATCTCAGCTGTGCGCTGTCTTCTTTCAGGAGCAGCACAGACCCTCGCTCCAGGAAAAGTGCTGTTTGCAAAGCGTGTAATGCAATGAGCACCAAACTGTGGGCGAAATGGACGCCTTTGAGCTCAGGGGGCAGCCCATGTCCCCTCCCTGCATGCCATTGCGGGGACTGTGCAGTCCCACGTGAGCACCCTCTACAGTGCGACCGGTACCTGTTTTACATTTGGGGAGCATGGCCCGAGGCTTCAGCACGTGAACAGATCTGCATGCTGACACAGCACCTGTAGTCATTCCCTGTGTGTAGCTTTGTGCGCCTGAGACCCCTTGATGCAAAACGCTAAGTGCAGACGTCCAGCAAGGACAACCCGTCACCTTGGTGGAGTGTCCCCATGCCACGTTCACCCCATTTAACTTTACCTCTTTTGTCCTGGAGTCTCGGGTTTCTGATGCTAGTCACTCAGCATGCTTGTTCTCCTTCCAGGATGCAAGAAATGGATTTTTGAGTGGCTGTTGGACACAGGAGACCTGCAGGTGCGGAAATATCCTATGAAAAGGGTCACTTCCCGTATCACCTGCAAAGGTAGAACACCAAATGTTTACCGTGCCCCTACGACTCATGCAATTCATCAACATTCATGAACCTCAGCGTCAGTCATTCACTGAGTGCCCACCGCGGACTAGTCGCCGGATTCTCTCTCTGGGGAATTTCCCCCCCCCCCATCCTGTTTCCGTCTCCCCTGAGATGCCACTTCAGATACTAGACCATCCCTGCTGAACCACCACACCCATCTCTCTTACCCCTTGTCCTTTCATCGAATCAGCTCCATGCCACCAATTCCTCTTGCGGAAATTATCTTCCGTTCGAATGCAAAGAGAAAATAGTCATTGGCAGGAAGGACCTTCCTTGGGTTTTCACATCTCTTGCAACATGATCTATCCCTGCACCTTGCTTTTCAGTGCACAGAGGTTGCAGGACACAGGTCAGCATCTCCCCTGTGCTCCGGTATGTTCCACCATGCAGCAGGATGCTCGCCAACATCTGCCCTGTTCCTCTCCCACATCACAACCTTTCTGAGAAAGGAGCGTCTGTAAATGCAGGAGTTCTCCATGCTTCTCAACATACGTGCTAAATATCATCCATCAGCACTGTTTCAGTTTTAGCTCACTCGCTGCTGGGCAAAAGTTCACGGAATTGTCTATGCTCACACTCACAAGGTCTTCCGCTCCTACTTAGAGTCCTTCGTCTGCTCTCAGAATTCACTGCCCTTCGATCTAAGACATCTTCAAGGCCACTCATCAGTGACCTTCTAAACACAGTCACAACCTTAATACCTGTTATAGCTCATATTTCTGCCACACTTGACGCTTGTTTTTTAAAAGTTTTAATTGTTTTCTCCTTTTAAAGGGAGTCAACAGCCAGTTGCTCCGACCACATGCTCCCTTAGGACTTCTGCATTTGTTCCCATGTGGGCTGCTGAGGCAGTTCGGGGCTCTGAGAGTTTCCAAGCAGTGAGTCGTCTCCTGAGTGGTGTTGACCCCAATCGTAGCTACATTATCACTGGATAGGGGGCCTGGGGATACAGGATATGACTAACTTTGAATCAGAGAACTTATTTTGCCAAGAGTAATACAGCTATGGTGGTGCTGTGAGGCTCTGTATTCAGCCTTGACGGCTGAACATACAAGAAGCTTGCAGGAAACCAAAGAATTACTCAGATCCAGGGCCTGAAGTTCTTCACAGACACTTGACGGTGAATGTGGTACAGGTGTGATGATCCAACCGCATTCAACACCCACCGGCAGAGCTGCTCCTAGGTCACAACCCCTGAACTGGGGACGCGCTCACGACGACAGCTCGTGTACGTCTGCAGCCTGTTACTGATGAGGCCCAATAGATAAATACTCACCTAAAGGCAGCATCTCCCAAAGCAGAGGAGAGGGATTACTCTCCCCTCCAAGGCTTCCCCTTTCTTTCTCAGCGCGGTGAACTGAGGGACTCAATAATGTGCGGTGGTTTTCATAGATCATCTTCACACACGTTTTTCTATCATATTCTCTGCTGCACGTTCTGCAGACTTCAAGATGTGAGTCTAAAAATAAAGACGTGTAATCTCTACTATTCTTTTATTTAAAGCTCTGGACAATTACTGACGGGGAAAAAAAACCCAGGGGATGAAAAATAGAGATTAGAAAAATTGAATAAGAAAGTCATTAGGTACAATACATCATTTGCTATATGGTGCTCTGCGATCTTGAATTTTAATAGTGAGTCAGAGAATAGTTAGGATTTTTACTGAGTATTATGATCTGGTAAAATTATTCCCATCAGGGTATTTTCATAAGGACGTCCAAGATTAAATTGGTATTTAAATATACCTTTCTAAAGCAGATATCGTTTCCTATATTTTCAAAAGCGATTATGGCTGTCTTATTAACATTAGCCAGTGATCAATAATATGCTCATCCCTAATTGGAAAAGTCCCTGAAATGATTCCTGTAGTTCATTGCACAACAATGGAGTAATGTTTCTTGCTATCTAAAGAGTATTTCAGTATTGACAAGGGGCTCATGTATATATATGTAGCCGGAAAGGTCAGTATGACTCACAGCATGGCACCATACTTCTTGAAAATACGGCTGAAAAATTATGTGGAATGCACTTCTGAAGCTCATGGGTCTAGGAGGCAGACTCACCTGCAGATACAGGTGAGCCTGGGGGAACAGAGCATCCTGTTTGGGGCATCATGAATTCATGTGTTCAATCATGCATGCACTATGAAAAAGAACGTGTTGACTGTGGAAGATGGTAAATGAATATACTTCCAGTCTCAAGCTGCTTGTCATCTTGCAGGGGAAACAGAGAAATAACTAAGCGGCACAAAGCAATGTGAGGTAGATGCCTTACGAGAGGCACACACAGCTCTTTGTGAGGCCAAACCTGGCGCTGGGTGTTCAGATTGGGGACGGGCCAGGGAGGTGAGATGTGCAGATGGCCGGAGCCAGTGCCTTTCTATTTGACTTGGAGGAAACCGTAGGCACTGTTAAGTTCAACAAGAAATAGCCACCTAACTCGTGAAGCCCCAGACCCAGGGGTTTGTGATGAGAGATGTCCTTCCTCTCTCTGTGGAAAGGCACAGAGGAGTCAAAATTGCCTGTTAGCAAAATGTCTTTCTTATTTTCTGGAGTGTTTTGGCAAACCAACTCAGCTAACTATATTGTCTTTTTACTATTGGTTTGTTATTAATGTTGTTATTTAGGGGTGTTTTTTTCAGATTTTTTCATCACTATTATCATTGTAATCTATCTGGGCTTTAAAATACTGCCGCAGGGACGGGGTATAGATCATACTGCCTCGGGATACTGCCAGAAGAGGTAGTATTGAGTAGTGGGTGATAGTGGAGCAGTGAAGGCCAGAGGTGAATTCTGCACTAAGGACGCATCTGTGGGATCTTATGCTCTCTCTGCCTCATATTCCTCAGTTGTAACACAAACATCTCTAATCGTATATTAGGGTCCTAATGAATATTTAAATGAAATAATATATTAAAGTGCTGGATCCAAGATACAGACTGAATGACTACCAAAATTTAAAGAAATATTTTCCCATATTATTATACATACTTTCCTATTATCATTTCAAATAGTTGCAAATGGTTCCATCCACCATATATGTCACTCTGTATGTAGCCCTTCTTCTATCTTTCAACATTTGTTTCCACTTTTATGCTGCCACATACTGTTCAGTTACAAACTTCTTTATGCACAAAGCATTTTGCATATTGAAGATTCTTCCCATGGGCATAAAATCCCAGAAACAGAATGACTAGTAGAGCATCTAACATGTTTAAGGTTCTTGTTCCATCTTGCTAATTTGCCTTTTAAAGTATGATATAAAGTAGAGGACATTTTCTGGGGATGTTTTAGGGGCACAAGGTCTTCCTATAACTGACAGAATTATTCTCATCCAGACCTTGTAGAGTATCACTTCATCCAGGAAGCTTTTTAGACAAACACCTGGCAGCAAATGTAGATTCCATTTCCCTCAAGCATGTCAGGTTGCAGTGACTGTAGCTCAGATGTCCCTGGGGGAGGTCACCAATGCCTTGGGTGGGCATTCCTGCAAGGTACACATGGGTCCTCTGCATGACCACACAGATGTGCCCATGGCCAGTGACCAACATTAAAAAAATAGGGTGGGAAAGATGGTTTAAAAGATGCTATGTCATT
>JAVSCE010004675.1:0-40624 GCA_032199065.1 Smutsia gigantea | reverse complement strand
TCTATAATGCAAATGTTTTTCTGTGTAAGGCCATTAAACTATCTTCATTGTTTTTCATTCTTTTTTGTATGTGTGTATGCTCTGATTGGGTGGGTTCCAATGCCCTATCTTCAAGTTCACTGACCTTTTCTCCTGCTTCATCTAGTCTATTACTGAACCCCTTCAGTGTATTTTTCAGTCCAGTTTTTGTATTCTTCAGCTCTGTAACTTCTATTTGACATCTTCTCATGTATTTTTAATTGCTTTGCTAAAGTTCTCACTGAGTATACCCTCTCTTCTCCAGAGTTCAGTGAACATCACTTTGAGTATCACTTTGAACTCTGTCAGGTAAATTACTTATCTATGTTTCATTAAGATTTTTCCCTGAGGTTTCATCTTGTTATTTCATTTGGAACATATTCCTCTTTCATCATTTTGCTGACTCTCTAGTACAAAGGCACCATGTCTGCATTCTTGAAGGAGTGCCTTTGTGTAGAAAACAAACTTTATTGTTACCCCCTGCCCTATTTCTTGATTGTCTCTCAAACTTTTGTGATTGTCCAAGCATCCTATTAGTTTTCCAGAAGGGATGATCTCAGTCAGCACCTAGATTCAGGCTAATTACCAGCAGCTACGTGAGCCTTTCGCTTCCAATGTATTAAAGTATAAACAGTCCTATGATAGCACAGGTATAAGCCCCACTGGTCACCAGAGACAGGAGATCTGGAGATATCAAAAAGCAGGGTTCCAGAACAGTATGTAAGCTACTCTTTGGGAGATACTGGCAGAAGGAGAATGCAAAGAGTTTCCATGAGCCTGCATTCCTTGAGAATAACTATGAAGGCTTCTAGATGTGTGACATACTGAAAGCCTGCCTTTCAGGAAGAAACTCCAGACCAATCAAATATCCCCAGTCTATCTGTGCAATGTCTTGGGGGTGGTAGTCTGCCAAAAACTGTCTAATTGTTACAGTGCCATGGTACCCTGCCACCATAGCCAGATGATCAATGAGTATCACCTGATTGGGAGCTGCTAAAAACAGGGTACCCGGTGAATGTAAGAGCTCCACTCCAAGACATACTGGTACTCTGGAGCCGGGCAGAGGGCGAGTGCAGTGACAGTACCTGACATTGCAGTTTGATGGGAATGGTAACATTCAGCCTTATATGTGCATTTAATCAGAAGCCTACCCTCAGGCTGCAGCTATGATGATGATAAGCTAGTAGCCCTCTTTTACAGAAACATTGACCTTCTGGATCTGTTGCAAGATCCGGTGCCCTGAGGATGGTAACTCTTTAAGAATTCTTTGGAAGTTGGCTACACTCCTGTGGGACTGTGTGTGGAAGTCCCATTTGCAACCAGAACTAGGAGATGTAGAAGTGACTCCTGATGGCAGCCATAAAAACCTGGACACCAGACACATGTAAAAGCTCCCCACCAGGAGGTACTGGTGTTCTGGCTCACAGCAGAGGAAGTTTGAAGATGGTACCCAACACAGGATTGGGGGTGGGGAGGGATGAAAAACCCAGAGTTGAAAAGTCACCCCTCTGAGCAAAACAGAGGTAGAGTGCGAGACAGCCCCCCACCAGCCTTTGTTCCTGGGATGTCTGTAAATTAGATGCCTGCCCTCAGGCTAATGTTTTAAAATCATCAAGTAAGCCTTTTCAAGTAAATTCTATGTATCTCAAGATTGGCTGCAGCATTGTGGGTCTCCTGGCCATGAGCCCCGCTAGTTTTCGAAGCTAGATGTTTTGAAGTATTGACTCTCAGATGCAGGTCTTAAGAGTTGGGGTGCCTAATGTGGAAATTAAACCCTTAAAGCCTGGAGTTTCTCCCTGAGAGTATTTGATTTCCTTCCTGGTTGTGGGTTGCCATGCTAGGACTGGGGTTTATGGCTAGATTTTGTCTCAGCCTCTCCTCCCCGCTTTGATGAGTTTATTTTTCTGGTTTTCCTGATGTATAGGAGCTGCTTAGCTAATATTTAGCTTTATTTCCTGAGTACATTATTACCCCCATGTACCTGTAGATTCAGTGTAGCTGTGGAAGGAGGTGAGTTCAGAATCTTCCTGGTGTTATTGATATCAGGAATCCAATTGTCTTCTTGATAACCATCTTAATAGGTGTGAGGTGATATCTCTTTGTGGTTTTCGCCTACATTCATTTGATGAATATTGATGTTGAGCATCTTTTCATGTAGCTGTTGTACATTTGGATGTTATCTTTGGAAAGTGTTTAGTTCCTAGGGCCATTTTTTTACTGGGAGGCATTTTTTGTTTATTACTATTGAGTTGTATGCATCCCTTATATATTTTGGGTATTGACCCCTTATCTCACATGTGATTTGCACTATTTTCCTCCCATTTTGTAGGTTGCCTTTTCATTGTGTTTAAAGCTTCTATACAGCAAAATAATTTCATTTTTGCTTTTGTTGTTTGTGCTTTTTGTGTAATATTCAAAAAATAATTGCCAAGAACAATACTGAATAGTTTCTTCTCATGTTTACTTCAAGGAGTTTTATGGTATCATGTCTTATGTTTAAGCCTTTGATCCATATTGAGTTAACTTTTTTGAGTGGTGTAAAATAGCAGTCCAATTTCATTGTTTTGCATGTGTTTATCCACTTCTAAGAGTGTTTAGGTACTCTCATCTTGAGGATGCATTAGTATAGCCAATACATTTTTTAGTTTAAAAAGTTTTTTTATTTCTGGGTAACATGATATATATGAGTGGCTAGTACAGATTATGGAGGAGCTAAATCTTCTCTTTGACATTTCCACTATTTAAGCTTTCTTACATCTAAGAGACACAGAATATAATCTTAAGGCTGGTTTAGTTTTCTGTACTTAAGTTTCAGTAGAAAATCCCTCATTCCCTACTCTTTCATTTGCTTTACTCTCCATTTTCTAATCCATAGTTCCCCCCATTTATAATTATTCCCGGTCAAGTGTGCTTTGACATTCAGATAAATACCTCTGCCTCAGTCATAAAAAATTTGGTTACACAGATAAGTCCACATGCATAAGACTATCCTCACTCTCACTATATAAATAGGGTGGGAGTAGGTGTGTGTTTGTGGGGGGCAGTCGGGAGGAGGGCATAAGTCTCAGAAAACAGTTAAGCAACTTGCCCAAGATCATACAGTGGTGGAACTCAAATTTGTCTATTTCTGAAGTCCACATTTTTTGGCTACACAATGTGAACTCCACACAGTAGGCACATTGTGGGAAAAACCAGGCCAGATTTGACACAGTTCTTTAGACAAAAAGACCAGTCAGAAGAAAAATAAAAGTGATTGAAATCATGGGTTATTTTTCATTGTCTTTTTATAATGTCTTTTTTGTGTGCCTTGCATGAAGACGAAACCCCGGAAAGCCCTTTTGTCTGTTCATTAAATTATTAGCATCAATAGAAACCTTTTTAACCATGACTAGCCAGCCTGTCTCCTACTTCTCTATTTCTTGTGTTAAAAACAGCATGATACTAGAGGTAAAGGAAGAGGGAGAGGCTGAATAGGAGACATTTCTTTTGGAAGTGATAGGATTATTAGTATAAAAGAAACTAAAAGCTATTAATTCCTCCATCGACCCTAACACAAACGCACTTACAATGCCCTTTCCAAAACCAATATACTTCAATAAATGCTTATTGATATACTGACTGACTGAGCCAGGCTGTGATCAAGCACATATTTTGAATTTTATGGATTCCCCCATTCCTAAGGTCAGACACTATTTCAAATTACTAGCTCATCATTTTCATATAGATTAACAAGTCTTTAAACATGTCTCAAAATCATGCTAAAGAATCTGATTAGCTTAGGATACATAGGTTATGTGCAATTTTATTTCCCCAGAAAGATTTTCAAAGCACATCACTAATTTGAATCATTGATTTAATCACTATTTTGTCTGCTCAGTGTGTTTAGTAATAAACACTTAGTACTTCTCTAGGAGTGAGATATGCCTACTTGTCAGAACAACTATAAAAATGACTATATTCAATGCCAAATTTTCTCAGAGACCTATATGTTCTAATCTCCTAGTTAATATGTCAAATATTTACAAAAAGAAATCCAGAATTTTATATTAGATCTTGCCTGAAGTCTACTTTTATTTCATTTGAGCGAACCTCCCTGAAGGATTGAATCGAATTATGTACTCATGCAGCTAAGTGTAACAGAACATGGTGATAGCTTTAAAGAAATAAATAGCATTTATTAAAGTTGTAAAATCACTCTGATGGGAAAAGATAGCTGCCTACACCCAGGAAACACACAATTGAGACAAAACTGTTTTGCCCTGCAGATAAGGCTCACCTGTGATACATTGGTCTATAATTAGGCAATGATGCCAGAGGAGTCTGTTCAAGAAAAACATACACTGCCCTGGCCAGAAACACAACCTCTGTTAACATACCTGCCCAACAGCTTCAAATGACCAGTGATTGTCAAGCCATATAGAGGCTTTTGGTTATGTGTCTCAAGGTAGATTAAATTGTGCATATTTTTAGAAACGATTTTTCATCAGAATGAGAATGAGCAATGGGTCTTTGTTTGCTGAGTTATTTGCTGAATTTAATTATATATTAAAATATACAGTATCCTCTCCTATTAGAGTAATGAGGGCATGCAAATATGCAGGTCTTATCCTTACATTTAAATGTGTTTTCTTAAAGCCAAGCAATGATATTTTTTCTCACATTTATCTGCCTGGGGGAAACATTTGCTATTTGATAACACAGTGCCTCAGGATTTAGTTATTACATCATACCTTTTACTAACTTATCTCAAATATCAAGAAAAAGTGAGATTGTATCAGTTTATTTTATAAGTCAGTCTTGAACTTCTATATTGTATCTGCATAACCAGCTAGTTCCCTGCCTACTTCTCCACCCTACATGCACGTCATTCTCTAAACAGCCATTGACTCAAAAAAAAACAACTGAATCCTAAAAGGACCTTTCCTAGTATTTTTTAACTCCAAATAAGATTTTTAGGTTCTGCATCTTTCTATACTATCCAGGGCAATATGTGATAATAACTACCTCTTGCTCAGCATTTATATATGTGCTAACAAGTTTATACTCTTATCTCATTCAGTGTAAACATTACCAAGAGTTTGTAATGCCTATTGTTTAATCTCTACCTATAATTCTCCCTGAGTACACCAAATGAATACATTGCTGTCAGGATATTTGTTCCTGAATTCATTCAGCTTGTGTTTTGCTTTGTTTTTTTTTCTTTTTCAGTCATAGTTTGAGGTTTGAGCACTGAAACTGGGCTGGGAAAGCCCTGTTCTTACCTAATTGGTAGGAAAGGTGTCCTATCAATCATTAAACATCATTGGGCAAATGGAACAATGTCTGTAAAAAGAAAATACAGAGGCCTTTGTCAGTTCTGCATAGGATAAAAATCATTGTTTTCCTTCAAAATAAGTACTAAAGTTAATTACTTAGGCAATAAAGAGTTTAAATAGAGAAAAAGCCTGAGAAAAGGCAATTTTATATATTGTTTAAGAATGCCTTGTCCAAAAAGGATACAAAGAACACCTACAGCAGGGATAAAGATGCACAAAATCATAATATAAATTAGTCACAGGGATAAAAGTACAGCATACAGAATATAGTCAATAGTTCTATAACATCTTTCTATATGTTCACAGTAACTCAACTAGTTAGGGTGAACATTTAATAATGTAGATACCTGCTGAATCATTATGTTGTATACTTGAAACCAATATAATATTGCCTATCAACTATACTTCAAAACAACCCCCCCCAAAAAAAATATACCTTCAGTAGAGCTGGATATTTATGAGTGGCCATGATCAATGAAATGTGGAAGACAACCATGGAAAGGGAAAATAATTGCTAAAGATGAACTTTCCAATGTCATATCTGACCAGGGCTGCTGACTTGTCTTGTTGGCCCGACTTTTCAAAATGCCATGGCACTTTTCCCAGGGACAGCATTTATGTTGGACAAACTGGAGTGTGAACTTTTACCACCTTGAGCAGTGTAACTTTGGGTAAGTCATTTAAATTTTCCCATTATGTTTCCTCACATGTTGAATAGTAGATAATGCCTCTTCAAGACTGTGAAATAGCACATTAGCAGCCTTTAGCATTGGGACTGGCACACACGGGGACCCACCTACAAATTCCAGCTGTCCTTTCCATCTTGCTATAGAGGGCCACCATCCTATCACATGCTTTTTAGAAATGGAAGACTGTAATACAGGAATACTTACAAAAACATTGGAATAATGAGTCAGGCAACCTAGATCCTAACACATGCTCAAATGTTCCTTATATGCTCATATAAAGAGCAAGACGACACTATTTTTAATAGGCTTGCCAAATCTTACATTTTATGATTTCTTCACAAAAAGGGAATTCTTATAGAGAATTATTGATTAGACATAGTTAACTCAAAGTTGAAACATGTGATACAATAATTGGATTAAAGTATTTTTTAAGAGAGAATTTTAAATGTTAGTACAAAAATGCAGTTCTTTCTCCAAAAGTATAGACCTCTCACCCCAGTTGGAAAGAACCATTCGTTATGATGACTGTTCCTATATAAATTCATTTTTGGTTCACTTTTCATTGTAGAATCTCTGCACATTTTTCAAATATCATGAGGCATAAACATGATTAGAGCTTTCTCATTTTACAGGTGAGTAACTAAACAATGATGCAGAAAAGTTCAATAAATTGCCTAGTGACCACCCATGAGGGACAAAGCTGAACTAGAACATAGTTATTCTGATGCCAAAAATTCCATTTTCCCCTGTACCTCCCACCATCATTACCTGCTCCCAGATTTCTGAAGGACTAATTTGCTTTTGATCAGATCAGACATGTAATTTTCTCTTAAGTGTTGCTTTAGTCTTTTCAGGATAAAGGAAACTTCTAGTTCATATGCAGCCCAAATAAGACCATCTCAAGTGAGAAGATCGCATACCCATCCAACACATGGAGTATTCTACTTTCTGGTCAATATTTGGCATATTGGGACGAAAATTGTTCTTTTACAGCCACTTACAGCATTTCTAAAAGTCCTACAACAGTACTCTGCAAACTGGCATCCAGCTTACCTGGGTGTGTGAACTTTCCAGATCATAAACTCCTAAAGGGCAGAGCCTACAATTATTCGGCTAACTTTATGTCACCTGTGACTGTGGATGCTTAATAAATACTATTTCATGATAATGATGATGATGACTAGTTAATGCCCCTCAAAGTGTCAACCGACCAAAGTCAAACTGGTCATTTGATGTCATAAAAAATCCAGTTATTTGATTGTCTGAATTATTCAGATTGGAGCAGGTTGCTTTTATGTTTTACATAGTCATAATGTTAAAGTTCCTTCCATATTGAGATGAGTTAACAAAATGGGGCATCGTAGCTATGCATTAGTAGTCACTTTTACTGTATCAATCAGAAAGTATGAAAAATTTGAAAGGAACCGATGTTGAAATTTATAATTATACAGCGGCATGGAATCTTAGGAATATTCTTTAGGTAGCCTGTCAAAACCATGAATTTATGGCAAATATCCTTTGCAAATAACGTCCTGGTTCAACATCATTAATAATGGCCTAGTGCAATTAGAATTAAGTATCCTAAGCAGAAGGCTTCTACGTACCATTTTTTGGCTTATATAACTATATTTTTCTAATCTAGAAATGGAGGTTAAAGTGGAAAAGCAAATCCATTGCATCCATTAAGTAATGAACACTGCGAGCAACAGAATACTAAGGATCATTAGAATTACCCTAATAATTGCTTTAGTGTACCCCTCTACTCATACATTCATACATACACAATGCTGAAAAAAGGATAAAGTTGGAAGATTCACTACCTGATTCATGAGTTTTGATAGATCTTAAATGTTCTCACCATACCAAAAAATGGTCATTAAGTGATGTGATGGAGGTATTAGCTAACACTATGGTGGCAATCATTTTGCAATATATAAGGGTATCAAACAACATATTTTACACCTTAAACTTACACAGTTATATCTCAATGAATAAAGATACAAAAGAGTAGTGTAAGTAAACACCTACCTCGAAGATATTGCAGGTTCCATTCCAGAGCACCGCAATAAAGTGAGTCAAACGAATTTTTGTTTTCCCAGTGCATATGTTATGTTTACATGTCTAAAAAAATATGCAAAACTTAAATTAAAAGGAATTACTAAAAAATGCTAACCATCACCTGAGCTTTCAGCATGTCAGAATCACTGATCACAGATCACCACAATGCATATAAGGAAAAAGCCTGAATTATTGTGAGAATTACTGAAAAGTGACAAAGATAAACAAAGTGAGCAAATTCTGTTGGAGAACTGGCACTGATAGATGCAGGGTTGCCACAAACCTTCAAGCTGTAAAAAACACAGTAACTATGAAGCCCAATAAAATGAAGTATGTCTAACTAGACACATAGATCAATGGAATAGAAGGGATTCTTTAAGAAGATTCACACATATGGAGTTAACTGAGTTTTTTAAACAAATTTGCTAAGGTAATGGGAAAGGATATTTTGAGCAAATGGCGTTTGAAAAATTAGACATGTGCGAAAAACAGTTGAATCGCTACCTTGCCTCACACCATATATTGAAAATTAATAGGAAATGTATCACAGACCCAAATATAGGACTGAAAATTATAAAACACTTAAAAAAGGAGATATTCCTAGCAACCTTGGGTTTGACAAAAATTTATTAAATACAACAAAAAAAACTGACAAAATACTCAGTAAATTACAGTCAGAAGTACAACTTCTTTTTTTGAAGTCAGTGATGCACATATGAAAAGGTGAGTGATAGAATGGGAGAATGTTTACAACAGAATTTCTAAAAAACACATTTACACCTTAATTGTTGGAACACAGACCACTGAACTGAAAATGGGCAAAATTTTTGAGAAGATACCAAACTTGGCAAATAAGTATATTAAATTATACTCCATATCATTAGCCATTAAGAAAATGTCAATTAAAACCATAATAATATACCATTACATACCCTCTAGAAAGGATAAAATTAAAAAGACTGAAAATATAAAGCATCAATAAGGACACAGAAATCAGATACACTGATGGTTGTAATTCAAAATTATACAACCAGTTTGACACCAGTGAACAAGTTCTCAAAATGTTAAAAATACACTTGCCATATGAATCAGCCATTTCAGTCCTGGGTATTTACCCAACAGAAATGAAAGCACATGACCACTTAAAGATTTATTCATGAATGTTCATAGCAGCTTCATTTATAATAATCTCAAACTGAAAACAACTCAAATGTCTTATTGATATACGTGAATGAACAAATTAGAATGTATTCATATAATGGAATGCTGCTCAGCAATAACAGTAAGTTATTAATATGGGCAACAAAATGGAGGAATCATAAAATAATTAGGCTGAGTGAAAAAGCCAGTTAGTAAAGAGTACATACTGTAGAATCCCATTTATATATGGCACTTGGTAAAATATAAATGAATCTATCATGACAGGAAACAGATCAGCGGTTGCTTGGGTAATGGGAGTTGCACCAGCCAGGAGAGAGAAATTGAGTTATGTTCATTATCTTAGTTGTAGTGATGGTATGCATGTACAAAAGAAATTTCACACTTTAAGTACTTGAGATATATATTTTTTCATCACCTCAGTATATGTAGTAATTGAAGTCATGGGAAGGATTATAGAATTAGAAGCCACTGAGGTTTAGGAAAAATCTAGATTGACTACAACATATTAACAGCTGAGTAGAGGAAGATGAGTTTGCAAAGTAGAAGAGAAGGAATGGGTAAAATGGCAGAAGAATTAAATAGGCACTGTATTTTTTAACGTAAGTGTAAAAAGTGTTTAAAGCATGGTTGAGTAGCATACCGAAAGTAAATGTTAATGCTAAGAGGTTAAATAAAATGGGAATGGTAAATTCTGTTTAAATAAGAGATGTCAGTGACCTTAGGCAGGAAGTTAATTGTAGTGAGCCAATGGGAGATAAAGAAATAAAAAGGTGAATAAAACTTAAAAATTTTGGATGTTAAAAACAGAAAACAGAGATGTAGATTTAAGTGGCCTGAGGAGAAGAGATATGGAAGGCTTTTATTTTTATTGAGAAAAAATGTTACATTTTATAATAGTGTTGTGTTCAAGCTGGCTCGTAAGAGTTACGTTTTTCATATACTTTGCAATCAATTTTTAAGCATAGCCATTAAAAAAATTCAATATGTAAGCTGAAATACTCACCACCTATTTAACTATATTATACTATTATCTATACGCTTGATGTTATGCTGCTTGTAGCTGTACTGTGGGAATGTTATATATAATGGTTTAATACTGCACATCTCAGCATGTTCAGTGACATCATGTTGGCAGTTCAAAATTTGCCATGGATGTGGTAGTTACAATACAGAAACTGAAAGTGCTACAAATAAGAGCTTGATTTATTCATTTTTCTTGTTGATTACCTAGAAAGAATGTGTAGGAAAAAATCTTAAAATTCTGATTAAACTTAAAAATTGTCCAAAACCATTATATTATGCACAGCACAAAAAAATTAATGAAATATTCAAATATTCATAAATTAGCAATTTAGTAAGTTACTCAGATCACTGATGAACACAACAAATTCTGAAATTTTTTCACATTCATTTTATTAATGTAAAGAAAAACATCAATGTTAATACCATAGCTACATGTATTTGTCAATTACAACCACAGACTGGCTACAAATATACAAGTTTACTAAAAGCAATATCATTCAGTGAGAATCAATTAGAATTTACAATAAAGAGTATATTTTGTGTTATTTGTAAATTGTGTGCTGTACATACTTTTATTAGTAAAATATAATGATTTATGAATATATATGTATGCATTTTTCCAGAGAGCAAGTTACTAAACATATACTGTAAGAAAACATGAGCAAAATTTAAAAAAATACATCTATAATATGGAAGCAACCTAAGTGTCCATCAGTAGACGAATGGATAAAGAAGAGGTGGTACATATACACAATGGAATACTATTCAGCCATGAGAGGAAAAGAAATCCTCCCATTTGCAACAACACGGATGAACCTAGAGGGTATTAGGTCAGTGAAATAAGCCAGGCAGAGAAAGACAAGTACCAAATGATTTCCCTCATTTGTGGAGGTGGGGAGGGAGGGAGAAGAGGATTAAGGGACACTGTAATTAGCACTCACAATATAGGTAGGTTACGGGGAAGGCTGTACAGCATGGAGAAGACAAGTAATTACCCTATAGCATCTTACTATGCTGATGGACAGTGCTTGCAATGGGGTTGGGATAGAGACTTGATAATATGGGTGAATGTCAAAACCACAATGTTGCTCATGTGAACCTTTCATAAGATTGTATATCAATGATACCTTAATTTAAAAAAATCTATAATTCTTGAATTACTACTACCTGAGAATAGTCTGAGAATATTAGATGATCTTAAAGCATGGACAAGGTAATATGGGCCTGGTACAACAGTCTGAATATAGATATGAGGGATAATTGTGAGAGGTACCCAATACAGTAAGGGACATACCTGGGGACAGGTTGAATTTACAAACATGGATTAATAAAGTAGATTCATACCAGACCATGATTACAGCTCAAGCAGTTCATTTGTCATTCAATTAAGGCTCTTTAACAAAAGGAAAAATACTTAATGTGGATCAGATACTGCAGTAATTATTTTAAAAGTCCTTATGCATAGGTATTATTATTACTACCACCGTCACATGAGCAGAGGAGCTAGCATTTGAAGA
This sequence comes from Smutsia gigantea, assembly GCA_032199065.1. Classification (NCBI taxonomy): domain Eukaryota; kingdom Metazoa; phylum Chordata; class Mammalia; order Pholidota; family Manidae; genus Smutsia; species Smutsia gigantea. Next base: position 28,843 of record JAVSCE010004675.1, on the reverse strand, counting down.
AAGCTCTGCCTGACCCAACTCAAAAATCTGCTGATGCACCTATCCACTGTACACCATTGTCTCTCTTTATTTTTTCCCAGCTTTATTGAAGTATAATTAACAAATAAAAATTCTATATATTTCAAGTGTAAGAACTGATGTTTATATGTATCTCCATATATATATATATATATATACACACACACACAAATCACACAATCAAGCTAATAAACATTTTGTTTTTCTTGCTTTGTGGTGCAAACACCAGATACCTACTCTCCTAGCAAATGTGAAGTATAAAATACAGTATTTTTTCATGTAGCCACATTACTGTATACTAGATCTCCAGAATTTATTTTGAATAACTGAACTTTTCTACCACTTGACCAATATTCCCCATGTCCCTGTTCACCCAGTCCCAGGCAACCAAAATTCTATTCTCTGATTCTACGAGTTTCACTATTTTTGATTCCACATTTAAGTGAGATAAGTATTTTTTCGGTGTACATATGAGATATATACAACTCACATTTTCTCTATTCATCCGTCAATGGACACTTAGGTTGTTTCCATGTCTTGGCTATTGTGAATAATGCTTCAATGAACATGGGAGCACAGATATTTCTTTGGCATACTAATTTCATTTCCTTTGGATATATTCACAGAAGTTGAATTGCTGGATCATAATTTTTAATCTTTTGAGGAATCACCATTCTATTTACATCCCCACCAAAAATGTACAAAGGTACCCTTTTCTGAATATCCTCACCAACACTTTGTTTTTGACTGTTTGATAAAAGCCATCCTAGCAGATGTGAGATGATAAAACATGGTGGGTTTGACTTGAATTTTTCTGATGATTAGTGATGAACACCTTCTCATATACTTGTTGGTCATCTGTAATTCTTCTTTGGAGGAATGTCTATTTGGGTCTTTGCTCATTTAAAAATTTTGAGTTGTATGAATTCCTTATATATTTTTGATATTAATCCTTTATCTGATGTATGGTGTGCAAATATTTTCATCTTTTCCGTAGGTTGATGTTTTTCTTTGCTGAACAAAAGCTTTTTAGTTTGCTGTAACTCCACTTTACTTTTGCTTTCAAAGTTCTCTCTGTCCTTGAGTTGTGACAATTTTATTATAGTGTACCTGGTTTCGTCATGTTTGCATGGATGCTCTTTGTAGTTCTACAGCTTCTTGGATCTGGATGTTCATGTCCCTCAAAAGTTTTAGAGTTTCAGCCATTATTTATTTTTTTAAAGTTTGTATTTTTTCCTCTTCCTTCTCCTGCTAGGACGACCATAATGCATTTTTTTTATAGTAGCCCATAAAACCTATAGGGTGTTTTTACTCTTTTTCTTTTTCCTTTTCGTTCCTCTCACTGTATAATTTCAAATGACTTACCTTCAAAGCTGAGTAGCTTATGATCTACCTTTGTAAAAGCATGTTAATATACATGATGTTATATTTTCATTTCTGTGGAATGCATGTCCCCAGTGCTGCCTCTGCGGCCCTGTCCTGGCTCATGGATTTGGCCACCACTCTGGGAAGAAACTCATAGACTACCATCTGTCCCCAGCTGAAATGACATTTCAAATTCATGATTTTTTTTCTGAATGACCAAGACAGCCGTTGATGTTCTCTATTAAATGTATTTCATCCATTATATTCTTCAACTCCACAATTTTTGTTAAGTTATGATTTCTATCTCATTGTTGAAATTATTTCGTTCATGTGTTGTTTTCTTGATGTCATTATCTACCTTTGTTCCCTTGTACCTTACTGAACATCTTTAGAATAATTATTTTGAACTCTTTGTCAAACAGCTTGTAGATCTTCATTTCTTTGGGTTACTGAACATTTGTGTTCCTTTAGTGGCATCATGTCTGCTTGATTTTCATGTCTTGACTTGTTATGTGTACATTTAATGGAGCAGTTGTCTTTTCCTGCCTTTGGACATGACCTTGGGTGGAGAAAGACACTGACCTACAGTGGGCATTAGGTTGTCATCTGAGTCAGGTGCATGGTGGCACAAGGTCCAGTGCTGGGTAAAAGGATACATGGGGATGCCAGTCTGAAGGGGGGTGGGGTGGGAGCAGGGTTGATGAGCAGGCCTGCACACAACATCAATACAAAGAGAGGGCTATAGGTGTATGTGCAGTGGCACCATGGCTGGGTAAGGTGTGGGGAGCATAGTGGCAACCCATGCTCTGGGGCCTGTAGCTGTGGCTCTGGGGGTGGGGGTTACAGCAGCAAGGACTTTAGGCAGGTGCATCAACATTGGGAAAGACTTTGGGAGTCCTCTGCAACAGTGGCTGCAAATTTCTGTGGTAGCATCAAGAGCTGCTGGGTCCTCAGTGGTGAAGGCTTCTGTCCTCCTTTTACCCCACTAAGGGAAGTCACAGCTAAGGGACGAGGTGACACAGGGAAAATGGTTCCTTCACTTTTCTAGGTTTCATCCTTGCTTTTTGTGATCCACTTTGTTGCTGCAGCTTAATTGTACTCCAATTAATAGAGCTTAATAGAGCTCTCCAGCGCTATTTGCATCCATCGGTAGTTGTTAAATAGTTGTTTGTCGGATACAACGTCTGGGATCTCTTACTCTGTCATCTTGACTGCATTCCCTGTAGTCTAATCTTATGTTGTTAATGTTTCCTAAGGCTAAGTTTAGCTTCCCTAATAGAACATTAAATCTTATGAGGAAAGGTATCCTTATCACTAAGTACACAATTTAAGGGTTTAATTTGAATGTAACAACTCCTAGTGAGATAAAATTCCTTAATTGAAAGAATAGAATTTACCTGCTGGATATCAGAGTAGGATCAGAACTGGTGTGAAATTACTTAAACTTGGGTCAAAATCCAAATTCAGAATGAAGCCAGGCAAGATAAGTAACAGGTAGCTATTCTCAGGATTATTTAAATACATTACTGTTCAATGATCACAAATGTCTGTCTTTCCTTTAAATAACTCTATAAGTCATTTACATAATTGTGAAAATTCTCCACAACCAATTCACACATTTATAAATCAAACATTTTAGAGGACAATTTGGCAATCTTGTTAAAAATTTATAATCCATGTATCATTTGAGTCAAAAGGAATTTGTCATACAAAGGTGTAGACAGAATTTTCAGTAGCAGTGTTTTAATAGAGAAAAGTTGGGGGCAATATAAAATGTTCATCAGTATTAGACTGGTTAATTTAATCATGGTTCAATTATATAATAGAACACTAAAGCGATATAAACTGGGCTATAACAGTATATGAATATATACTGTCATGAAATGTTACTGAAGATACATTTTTAGGCAAATAAGATTTATAATGCAAAATGCATGTTAAGATCCCAGTTGGGCACATAAACAAGATATGAGACAATGGTGAGTCAGATAGATGACTGCTTAAACATGGAGATAACTGCTTAAACATGCATAGAACCATCCTGAAAGTACATAACATAAAGTCAGGACTTCTGGAAAATGGGTGAGCTGAGAAATGAGACTACACTTACTTTTTACTTTGTTGCCTATGTGTTTACTTAAAAAAAAAACTTGCCTCCCCATTGTATTTTTGCTACGGTCAGCATCAGTGTATAGAGAGTCAGTGATCAATGACTTTAATGGGGTTGGTACACAAGATAAGGATGAAGCAGGCCCTGCGTTTACTTTAATCTTTGTCGATGGTACCAGATTAAGACACCAAGTCAGGTTGGTTAAATACATATGTAACAGGTCCCAGGATGTTCTTGACATTCCCAGATGGTACTGACAAGAGCTCAATTTGAATGCTGAAATAGAAAGGTAGAAGACATGGCATATTATAAAGCCATGAAATCTTCCCGTTTCCATAACAGAATGGCAATTATTTGCCACAGAAAAGTGGAAAGATGCAGGAAATTCATAAATAGCTTCTTAAACTCACAGAAATGTGTATTAATGTTCAAACTGCCAGCTTCCAACTTTACTACCATTAAGTGTTCAAAATGAAAGCAAATACAAATGTTTCTGACACATTTTGACAATTTTTTCAATACATGTAAGCAGCAGAAAAATAGTATCCTAGAAGACCTTCAAGTATCATGTAGGCTACTCAGCTGAAATCCGCAGTTATTTCTGAGTGTGATTTCTCTTGTAATAATCTAGAATCTCAGAGTATGTTAAAACTTGACCCCATGTTAATAATGATTTCATGGTCTCCTAATTAAATCCAGCTAGAAGACAGGATTCAGTTCCTCAGCCATGTGTGTGACATCTGAGGCAATGGAACTAATTATGCTTTTGATTTAATGCAGTGTGACTTTTTCCTGAACAATTTTGGTGGGTAACAGGTGGAAAACTAACAGAAAGGGAGGAAAATATGGGTATACAGAAGAACTTATACTAAATGATGAATGATTTTAAAGGAGGCGTAGTGATGAAAGGTCCTTTACTAATAACTTGGATGGATGAATAGGTATCTCTTTACTCCATTTCAGTCATGGTAGTCTACAACATGGCCCCAAAGGTTCCTGCCTTCTGAGATTAATGCCCTTGTGTAATCTCTCCTCCTTGAGTGTTGAATGGAACCAGTGTCTTGTTTATAACAAACAAAATATAGCGTAAGTGGTAAATGTAATAGAAATCACCTCTCAGGGTTAGTTTACCAAAGGACTCTGGCTTCCATTTTGCTTGCCATCTCTCACCCTTTCTCTCTTTTTGTCTCCCTTGGAGCTGCCACGTTCATGTTCTAAGTTCTATGGAAAGGCTCAAATGGCACAGAACTGGTATCACTGGCCAATGGCTGGAGAGGAACTTCGGCCCGCTAAATACCAAGCAAATGAATCTTTTAAAATCTGGCCAATGCCATGTGAATGAACTTGAAAGGAAATCCTCCAGCAGAGGCACCCAGGTGAGCTTGGCCCAGATTCCTGACCCATAGAAACTTTGAGATAATAACCGTTTGTTATTTTAAACCACTCAGATAATTATCTGACAGAAGAAAAAATTTCACAGTTTTAGGCTCTATTTAGAGGACAAAATAGCTATCCAAATTAGTGGAGTAAGTAGGTGAAAGGAGAGATACAGTGAAAGAAAGTTGCAGGTATGAATAGTCTACACAGCCAAGTACATTTTTAGGTGCTTTGCAAATGCAATTTTATTTACCTTCACAATAGACTAAGTAAACAGTATTCCTATTTTATAAATGACAAGGCTTTAATTAAGGAACTTATGTAAGGTTATAACAGAGGTAGCATAGGCATCAAGTACCAGTGGGTACTCAGATCAAGGTACATCTGAGTCCTTCACCAAGAGAGACTTTTGTGGTTAAAAAGCAGAGGAAAGGGGGAATTAGCCTAAATTGTGAGGGCATAGATGGCAATTTAAGTGTCCCTTTGATTCTATCTGTGCACATGTATCCATGGCCTGCCTTGTACAAGCTTCCACGCAAGCTACACTCAGTTTCAGGCAGGGTTCTACAGGCTGTATCCTGTACAAGGGACCCAGCCAAGGGAGAAAACAGGTTGAAATCCAGCCCACGATCTGCTCACCAAGCCTTGAACCTAAGGGTATAAATTTACCACAGAAGAGGTACTTTTTCTACTTCATACATTAGGAACATATGAGCTAACACAGACCCTAAAAATATGGTGACTATGACCTCATCCCTGCTATCTACTAAAATTTCAGATTCTGCCTTGATGATAAGATACAAAGAAGCTTCAGCTTAATTCTTTAGTATTTAGAACTGCGGAGTAAGTGAGATCCATCTGGCCTAAGGGTAACAAATGGAGTAAGTGAGCTCCATCTAGCCTACGGGTAACAAAACAGGGTAGAATTAAAAAGTAAAACTTGAAGAGGGAAGAGGAGAGATGGATCTCTAAGTGTGTTAGGTTCAGTAACTAAACTGTGCCCTGGAAAATGAGCTGATATTGTACAGAGGTTAATTTCACAAACTCTTAACTACTGCTGCTGACTTAGTACTGATGGGGAGAAATGATGGCAAGGGGGTGGTGGGGATCGTGTTTACAAGAATACTACTTAAAAAGGAGATTCAGGGCTCGTTCCAGACCTGGGATGGCAGGAGCTAAGTAATGCCATGTAGCCTCTGCTGTTCACTACAACTTATTTCTTCCTCTTTACTGAATAATTTGGGACATTGTCTGCTTCATCTATAACTTGCCAATTCAATTTCCTGAATGAAATTATAACAACATTAGGCTAACTATGGCTGTACTTACAGACTTTTTTGTGTCATGGAACATTGACACAGAACTATTAAGGAGTGTTTCTTATAAAACACCCAAGGTGTTCATTTTATATTTTAGGGGAAACATTTATCAGAAGCAAGAACTTTTAATTCTAGATTTTGGAATGATCAACAGCAATGTTACTTCAGTTGTGAAATATTCTTTTATTGCTCAGAGCCTTTCAAGTTATATAAGAGGATGTCATCTCTAAACCTATTAATATGTAGGGGAGGAAATGTGTTTCTTCTTTAACGACTTTGATGTATAATGTCACAATTACAAGGAAGTACTTCCTAATTTTTATTGCAGTTTAGTAGTCTCATTTACTCGACATTTCCCAGCTGTTACTATAGCATATTCAAAATAAGCAGAAGCCATAGCATTGTGAGAAGGTGCAGAACAGAGATTTAGGTACAAAAGAATTTCAAAACTGGGGGGTACAGGGAACAGTGGTCTACAGTGGAAATGCACTCACACTACCATAAGCAAAGGGGAGATTTTGTTATAAAGATGCACTTCTTTGTCCCAGACTCGAAGGGCAGAAATATAGTCAAGCCTCATGGGGTAATGGAAACATGAATTGAAAAGCCATCTGAAAACTATTCATTCTGTGAGTTTGTCTCTTTTTTCTTGTGGACTCATGTTCTTTCATCATTTCCTCTATGTTTCTTTCTCTACAGATGGCATAAGAAGGCTACCCCATAACTCTCAAGTCTTCTTTATGTTCCTTAAGGAGATTAAAATCACATTAGACCAAACAGATTCACTGTGAAACCATAATAACCAAGAAAAGAATGGAAATCATGGAAAGAGAATGATCTTTGGTGTCTAGTCCCACAGTGATCTACTACTAGAACCAGAAGCATAATGTACTAAGACCTGGAAGAACTGCTAAACACAGATTAATGAGCCCTACTCCTAGAGTTTTTGATTTAATAAGGATGGGGCACAAGAATTCATAATTTCATCATTTCATGGGGCCACACTTTAAAAACTACTTTAGCAGCATACTTGTCATTATTAGGATTGAAAATCAATTTCCAGTCAGCCTAGTTTTCTCATGCATAACTTAGTCAAAGATACTCTGTTACACTGGAATCAGGCAGGCAAAAACCCACCCAGCAACTGACTAGTTCTGTAAAATAATTTTAATTCTTTACCTCCCGGTATTAGGCTTCTCATTGTTCCTTTCTGAACATGCAACTGTGTATTTCTATTGCTGCAAAAATGGAAAATGAAAACAAGGACAAAGGAAACAAAAGCTGGCTTGATAAGATATGATGTTGCAATGTACCACATAGGGATATTACAATAAAAAGAATGGACACTCAGGAGATAAGAAATAACAACAGGAAAACAAATTCTATCAAAAATATTTTAAAGTCATATGCTCTCTGAAAGCATCAGTTTTGAAAAATCTCTTCCACTTACAGTGTTTTCTGGTCTCGTGTGTGTTAATGTGATCAACTTCATAAAAGTATATCCATGGAACTTCACAGCAGAAAAGAATGAGCTTAATATACATAAAGTAAATAATTTAGGAGGACAGGAGAGCCCAAGATGGAATGCAGCTGTGAAAAAGAATTGAACTATATAACAGATGTATGCAACAACCTCACTAAAGGAACAGGGGAGAATAGATGCTAACATAAGATTAAAAGAAACTGTATATAAACACTATCGTTGATAAAATTATTTCCTACAGAAATACAGGCTGACAATTCTGAGACCACTATAACATGTATCTGGAATTAAGTAAATGGATGGCAAATGGTGAGAACCAGGTTTCTTGCTGTTGAAAGGGGACATTACAGACAAGCCACTGGAGAAGGCTAGAATCATCATTTGATAAAGGATTAGAGTGGGAAACAACAATTTCAACCCATGTTTAGTTGATAAATACAGTGGATATAGAAGTACTTACAGATATGCATATACCAGATTCATGTACACACGTTTCTTTGCTGCATCAGCTGAGAGTGCCTAGATACAATGACATCCTAGTGTCAATGAGCATATCCAGTGCCCCAGATCTTGGTTTCTAATACTATTCTTCAATGAAAGGAACCAGGACTCCTTTGAGAAAATGATAATTCAAGAACTAGCGCACATAATATACAAGATGAGCCTGGAGCATCTTGTAGTGCCACAAAGTAAGGAAATGCTCGGAGAATCAGAATGATGAGAGTCATCATGTCAAAGGGACATAGGAGCCAACTGAAAGGACTCTCAATGGCCAATGCTAAAACAATTAGAGTAATATGAAATTACTGCCCAAAGTATAAAATATATAACCAAGAGTCCATAACCATGATATAAATAAATGATAGCATTAATAAATGAGGGAGAAGAGGCAAATCTTCCATGAAGAAGGATTTCAAGTAATTCACGTAGACACTATGCCTTCAAGGTGATGGAGCAGGGATAAAATAGTAAAAGAAAACTAACACTACTTCAGCCAGGTGACAAAGACATGTGGAGAACATGTGATCCTTGATGCGATGAGAATGGCACTTTATCTCTAGGTCTTCATCCCTCAAATCCCAGTCCAATGGAAAAACATCAGAAAAATCCCATTTAAGGGACAGTCTACAAAATACCTATCAGTAATCCTCAAAATCATCATGGCCATTTTGCTCCCAACTAGAAGAGACTGACTAAAATTCTCAATAATTTTTCTGCTCCTTTTCCTTTCCTCATAGATCAAGGTATTGTATGTACACAGCAGTGGTATGGATGGCAGCTTTAACACTGAGGAAATCAGATGTTTTCAAGGCATTTCTTTTGTTAGATTTGACCAAGTCTGGATCTATTTTGAGAGGCCAACCTGCATTAAGAATGTGAAGCCTCCGCTTCCTCAGCTTCCAAATTAAGCAACTTTACAAAAAGATATGTGGGAAAAACATTAACATAAAATGATGTAATTGATGGACAGTGGAGTCTGAGAAGAGTCACCTAAGGAGGCAACAATTGGAATTGTGGCCTCAATGGGAGGTATGCATGTGACTGAGGGAGGAGCTATTAGGGCAGAGAAATCATAAGGAAAGTCTGAAGAAGGGAAGTAGACAAGTGATGAAAGGAAGACTGCAAAAGGACAATGGGTGGCAGATGAGAATAGAGCTATAGACGGTTGGCTGAAGTGGTACCTTGCAGGCCAGGGGTTCACTGTTTGGATTTATCCGTAGGGCACTGGTAGTCATTTGAGTATTTTAAGTACCAGAGCTTATAACATGACTTGATAACCTTTTTAATTTTTATTTAACACAAACATATATTAAACTGAATAAATCTTACATACAGATTAAAGAGCTAATTCATGGGTGGCTATCCAAGTGTTTAAGTGTCAGCTGTCCTCTAACATCAATATCATAACTCAAAGCTATGTCCTCTCTCTCCACTTACAAAAGAAAATTATTTTTTCTAAAAGTAAGGTATCATTGATATACAATCTTTTGAAGGTGTCACACGAACAACTTTATGGTTTCAACATTCACCCACATTATCAGGTCCCCCCCTCTGCCGCCGCCCTGACCCCATTGCAGTCACTGTCTATCAGTGTCGTAGCAAGATGCTATAGAGTCATTACTTGTCTCAAAAGGAGAATCATTTTAATTGAACCATGTAAAAAAAAGAAATCATAGGTCATATGTGGCCTATTGGTACAAATTCTTATACCTGCCCCTGGACTTCCTCTTGGCACACTCAAAGATTAAATGGTAGAATGTATCACAAAACAATTTCCTCTTAATGACCTTTTATCTGCTCAGATATTTTATCTCCATTTTATAACCAGATTGCTAAATGCCAACTATGGCAGAGAATTCTTAAAGAGGGAGAAACATTTTCTTGAACTTTTTTTTTTTTGCTGTTGATGTTTTGATATATCTAACCTTTGATACACATTGATTTTCTTTTTTCATATAATTTATTTTTGAGATATAATTCACAAACCATAAAATTAACCCCATTAAACTGTACAATTCAGTAGTTTTTGATATATTCACAAGGTGTACAACTGTCACCACTGTATAATTTCCACAACATTTTCATCACCCCCAAATTAAACTCTATACACCTTACTTAGCCTTCATCCACCAATCCTCATCACGCTCCCATCCAGTCCTAGGAAACCACTAATCTACTTTGCTTCTAAAGATTCTTCCAGTCTGGATTCTTCCAGTCTGGAACTTTCATATAAATGTAATCATACAATATATTGCCTTTTGTGTCTGGCTTCTTTCACATGAAAAAACCAAAAAACATGCTAAATCAGGGCTCCATTCCTTTTTATGACTGAATAATATTCCACTGTATTTCTTTTATTAGAGTATCATTTATATACAATCTTATGATGGTTTCACATAAACAACACTGTGGTTTCAACATTCACCCATTTTATCAACTCCTCACCCCTCTATTGCAGTCGCTATCAGCATAGTAAGATAACTGTGGAGTCATTACTTGTCTTCTCCATGCTGTACTGCCTTCCCCATGACCTACCTATATTGTGAATGTTAATTATAGTGCCCTTTAATCCTCTTCTCCCTCCCACCCTCCCTCCCCAACTCCTTCCCTATGGTAACCACTAGCCTCTTCTTGGAGTCTGTGACAACACTGCTGTTTTGTTCTTTCAGTTTTGCTTTGTTGTTATACTCCACAGATGAGTGAAATCATTTGGTACTTGTCTTTCTCCGCCGGGCTTATGTCACTGAGCATAATACCCTCCAGCTCCATCCATGTTGTTGCAAATGGTAGGTTTGCTTTCTTTTTATGGCTGAATAGTATTCCACTGTATATATGTACCACATCTTCTTTATCCAGTCATCTATTCACGGACCCTTAGGTTGCTTCCATATCTTGGCTATTGTAAATAGTGCTATGACAAACATAGGGGTGCCTATGTGTTTTTGAATCAGGGATCTTGTTTCTTTTGGGTAAATTCCTAGGAGTAGAATTACTGGGTCAAATGGTACTTCTATTTTTAGTTTCTTGAGAAACCTCCACATTGCTTTCCACAATGGTTGAACTAATTTACATTCCACCAACAGTGTAGGAGGGATCCCCTTTCTCTGTATCCTCACCAGCATTTGCTATTCCTTGTCTTTTGGATGTTGGCCATCCTAACTGGTGTGAGTTGATATCTCACTGTGGTTTTAGTTTGCATTTCCCTGATGATTAGCAATGTGGAGCATCTTTTCATGTGCCTGTTGGCCATCTGTATTTCTTCTTTGGAAAAGTGTCTGTTCAGATCCTCAGCACATTTTTTAATCAGGTTATTTGTTTTGTGGTGTTGAGGCGTGTGAGTTCTTTATGTATTTTGGATGTTAATCCCTTACTGGGTAAATTGTTTACAAATATATTCTCCCATACTGTAGGATGCCTTTTTGTTCTGCTGATGATATCCTTTGCTGCACAGAAGCTTTTTAGCTTGATGTAGTCCCACTTTTTCATTTTTGCTTTTGTTTCCCTTGCCCAGGGAGATGAATTCAGGAAAAAATTGCTCGTGTTTATATACAACTGTGTACCTCAACTATTATCCACCCCTCAAGCAGCCACAATGTTCAACAATTTTTGCCTATATTTTCTTCTAAGAGTTTTATGGTTTCATGACTTACAATCAGGTCTTTGATCCATTTCAAGTTTACTTTTATGCATGGAGTTAGACAATAATCCAGTTTCATTCTCTTACATGTAGCTGTCCTATTTTCCCAACACCAGCTGTTGAAGAGGCTGTCATTTCCCCATTATATATTCATGGCTCCTTCATCATATATTAATTGACCATATATGCTTGGGTTTATATTTGGATATTCCACTGTATTTTTGTACCACATGTATCTACCTATCAGGTGATCAACATTTGATTCTTTTCTATTTTACATATTATGAGTAATAGTGCTATAAACATGTATGTACAAGTTTTTCTGTGGACATATGCTTTAGATTTTCTTGGGCATATATACTGAAGAGTAGAATTTCTGGGTTATGTACTCACTCTATGTTTAACTTTTTAGAAAATTCCCAAACTGTTTTCCAAGCAGCTATACTTCTTATATTTCTACCATCAATGTGTAAGTGGTTCCATTTCCTCTACACACTTTCCAACAATTATATCTGTCCATCCTAGTCACTATGCAGTGCTATCTGTGGTTTTGATTTGTATTTCCCTAGTGAGTATGATATTGAGCATCTTTATTATACATTGCATGACTATCAGCAAAGATTTTTATTGCTTTGTACAGATGTTTTTTAAATTATATGGAAAAACTTTATTAAATGTATAAAAATACATTTATACTGTCTATTATATTTCTTATTATGTTACCTTTTGGGATATTCTTCATTTATTCATGAGGACTTAAGTTATTGTCAGTGTACCTATATTTCAGCCTGAAGGACTCCCATGAGAATTTCTTGTAGGGCTGATATTCTAACAACAAATTCTTTTAACTCTCTTAATCTTTGTTAGTCTATTGTGTATCCCAACTATTATCCACCCCCTCAGGCAGCCACAATGTTCAACAATTACCTGCCAGTGCTTTCAACAAACGCTCCCAAGGGAAATGTTGCTCATACTGGGCAACCACTTCCTGTGGTCTTCCTTCTCTTAATATCTTTCCCCTAAGACAAGGGATGGAGAGAATGATCTTCAGAATTAATATTTCAACCACTGCGTTAAAACAGCATTTAGAGGAAATGGAACAAGATGGCATATATGTCCACATAGCTCAAATATTGATCGTGTCTCATAAAAATGAACAAGATATCCTTTTCCCTTAAAAAGAATGAAAATTCCCTCAAGATATGCTGAAACCTGTGCTTACAATGAGATGAACAATGTGGGTCCCAACAATTCATTAATCATAATACTACATGTGCTTTCAAATCCTCCAACATGTGTAACTACCCACTATAACCCAGAAAAGAAGTGCCTATCTGGAAGTGGTTTGTTGTTTTTCAAAGCTTAATTTAAAACAGAAAGTTTAAGGGTCAAAAAGGTACACCCTGAGGACAATTAAGACTATGTAGAAAATACTGGTATTTATATGGAATCCAGAGTCCATCCAAAGCAAATTAAAGGCTGCTCTAATACGCTACTAAGCCTCTGTAGGCATATCTACTAGGCCTTGGGGAATGGAGATACTTGCAAACTTTAATTTATGGCAGGTTAATGTTTTCTTACCTCTCAAAGTATGAAAGCAACACTTCATCCACATGCTATAACAACAAGCCTGGCTTACTGTCTCCACTATCAGGATCTTCACTAAAAGCCATGTACCTTGTACCTGCAGGTTCAGCCTGCTCTAAAGCTCTAGGGGAAAACCTAGCTTCTAGACAAGTATAAGAACTCCACTCAAACATCCAAAGTTCTGAGTTTCCATATGAAGTCAGACATGATGCCATTCACACTGAACTGCTTTAAAAAAAGGGCAAGTTTTCTTTTACATGCTCAAACCACCTAGATTCTAGGATCCTGTGTTCAGACTGACCCTATCTTGGTTCCTGGAACCTCTTAATTCAGGAAATCAGCAGAACTGGGGTCTCAGAATTCACCCATTTTGGACAGCCAATGACTCTATGTGAGGCAAATAGAAGATACGTGGGTATGTGGGTAGGTAAATAGATAATGAAGAGATAAAAGGACTTTCAGGAAGTTCAAAGTAAGAAAGGGAAGACTATATAAAATCATCTTAATTGGATAGAATGTTTCTATCATTTTTCTACTTGTGACTAGCACTGAATGATTTATGAAAAGACACTTTCATGTATAGTAATTTCTCGTGTAAATATTCTAGGTCTTTGAGCATTTGAAACTGAGTTGATACTGTAGTTATGTAGTTTTTACAATAGTATTTACTTGTGAAAAAAGAAAGCCTTCAGAACAGCAGAAATCAGTGATTGATAGCAAATGTAGAAAATAAATAAGTCCTAGAAATCCGAAGAACAGCATAGCATTGCAGAATGTCACTCCATCTCTCTAGAACTCAATTTACTTGTCATAGGCTGCCAGATAAAATACAGAACTCCCAGTTAAATATGAGTTTTCAATAAACAACAAATAATGTAAGTATGTTCCAAATATAGAGGATATATCTATGCTAAAAAAAATTATTCATTGTTTATCTGAAATTCAAATTTTGCCCCTGTGGTAAAATGGAAAATTCAGAGGGGATTGACTTAAGTAACTTCTGTGGCTCTTCTAGCTGGTAGCATCCATATTTCTGTTACAGGACCAACCTGGCAAGCTCTGTGCATATGTGGAACAGATACAAGTATATGCTTATTAGACAGTGGTTCACAAAGTTCACTCCCCTCATGAATCACTTGGGGAACTTGTTTAAAATGTTGAGTTCCATGCTATAACCTATGAAATTTTGATTTACCAGTTCTGGGGTGAGACCAGGGAATCTTCATCATTAACAGGCAACCCAGAAAATGCTGATGCAGATGTTCTAGGACCACACATTGCAAAACATTGTGAATTTCTCTTACAAATGCAGAAAACACGACTACCTAGATGACAGAATTTCCCCACCAATCATTGCATTATGACCATACTAAAAATTCTAACCACACAAAAAACCCACTCTGGACTACTCTGCTAACACTTCTTTGACTAACACGTTTACTGTTAAATTGGTCATGAAATTGGTTTCCATTAATTTTTGTGAAAGTTAGGAAAACTCAACTTAATCATATTCACATATCAATAAAAGCATTCTAGAAAAAATAGCTTCTCTTTAATAAAGGGAAATGACTTACTGAACATCAGACATGGCAATAATAGAACAAAGTAGAAAGGGGAAGAAGCAGCGTGAGGCAGTGTTCTGACAAGAGAAAGCTAATTATTTTAATCCAATTCAATCTGCTATTCAGCTGCAGCTCTAAAAGGTCAGAGAACACTACATAAAATCCCTGGATGAAGCTCATCTCCAGTGAGGATTCAGTATTCTGCAATCTTTTTTTTTCCAATTTAATATTTCAATAATATTGAAACACTCCTTTAGAGTGTGTCTAAGCTTAACATTTAACACCCTCATCAGAAGTTGTTACTGTAAGCACAGCTAGCTCAACTTTAGCTGTTCATTAGACAAAAAACACTGGTCTAATTTGGTCATTAGAACAAAGACTGATGGCTTTTTAGGGGGCCAGAGCTAGCTTTTGATTGGCCTGATCATGAATGGTTTAAACCCCTGTGTGCGCAAATATCACATAAGAACACATCACATATTCAGAGATAGCTAGGAGGGGAAATTTTTTACCTTAATTTTTGTAAGCTTAAAAAAAACATGTTTTTGTAAGGAATTTTCCTATTATAATATCTTTGATTCTCTATTCTGAGTTAGCTCTAAGGTGTCTAGATATCCATCTTTTCAAAAAGAACTAAGGTGAATCAATTACAAAATGGTGTGGTAGCATTTTTGGGGTAATGTTTATTTTTACTATGTGGGAATAAAAGCAATACATTTAACATAGAGGTCTGATTCTGGAGCCAGAAATCTTGGATTTCAATTCAAAATCTATGACCTAATTAGCTGTATGACCCTGAAGAGAAACATATATAGCTTCTCTTCACCTCAATTTGTACCTCTCTAAAAGAGGGAAAGATACTTTCCTCATTCATTGTTATGAGGCTTCAGTGACGACTAGAGTAATATGGGTAATGCTCTTAGAACAGTGCCTGTATAGAGGAGTGTGTAAGTGGTGGAGGGGAGGTTGTTAGAATTATGCATCTGGTTCATTGTCTTTCCAAACGTTCTCCTGACTGGGAGCAACCCATACCTACAGTCTCATTCACAGTTCACTCTCACAGTTCATCCAATAATTTCTATAGGAACATGTTGAATTCTCAGAGGACAAACTGTGTGAGATGAAAGTACAAAGCAGTCAGCTTACATTTACCCACTGATTATGTCAGTAGTCTCCTGGCCTCATCAGTGCATTGTGTGTGTTAAAGATAACCAAGAAGCACATGATTTCACAATGCTGATATTGGCAAGCTGTGGGAGATAGAACGATTTCCTTCCCAGTGCCACACTTAAGTTGATAGACTCTTTTTGGAAGCCCTAACCTTTGGGATAATTTGTTTAATTTGCTGCATAAGGCCAAGCCTGTGTATTCACCTCCTGTTTGCTTCTGTCTTCATTTCTAAGATTCCGTGACTGTTACTTATAGTCCCAGAAAACCTGGCTTCTGTTTAGATGTAGTTCCTTGAGTTTGAAGTCCAGATAGGTTCTCACATAGCCCTACTTTGCTCCTTCAATTCTGCCTCAACCAGCATGACCTAAACCATTGAAAAAAACACTATCAGCCCTTTCTCAAGGTTCTGTGTACACATCTACTTCCCGGCATTTTGTCTGCGTGAACATGGGAGTTTCCTGAGCTGTCCTTTCCATAACTATGCCCCCCAAGACTAATGACAATGCCTGGCACAAAACAGAAAATAGATATTTGCTGAATAAATTAGCAGAATGAGTGGTTGATCTCTATCAATATATATATCTTTTTGTTCCTGTCCTTCTCTTCTTTGTAGCCTAACTTTTGTGCTTACCTTTTTTATCTCAGTAAACTCATTCCCACTCAGTCTCTCCACTAATGATGATTTGTACAATGATTTCTTTAATTCCACTCTTGACTGCTGAGTGTTTTTAGTGACACTGTTCATGCCCAGAGGTTCCAGTTCTACCTAAGAAGATCGCATCCACATCTTCGAAGCTTGGTTTGCCACACAGGCAATTAGCATACTACAGAAAGTCTCCAGTGCACTACATTTTAATCCCAGGCTCAGTCCCCTATTTCTCAGCAGGTGCAAATCCACCATGACCCTTAGGGAAAGGGTACATATTATAGAATACAATTCCATGATAAACAATTTCTAACTTTGTTTTGAGTCCATGTTTGCCTCTCAATATCCATAATGCAAAAGACAATCAGATTAATGCTTAATGATCAATATTCCACATAATGATGGTGAAAGCCAATACAATCATACAGAGCAGAGGATACAACAAGGCATTTTGGGGACACTGGTGACATTTAATAAGAAAGTAACTGGAACTTGTGCAGTAGCTAGTTGTTTCACATGACAGTTTGGTCCAGAGCCTCGGCTTGTTTCTTGTGGAACCAGAGCATAATAAATGTCACATGGAGTCCAACAAGAGATTCATCCCATCCAATATTAGATGTCTGAAGTCTTGTGGATGATGCCCTTCAGTGGATAGGCACAGTCTCAAATTGCCTCTTCCAGAATATCCTGCAGGGGCCTTCTGAAAAATGGTACTCTGCTTACATGACAGGCTTGGCGTGAGGGGAGAGATTTCCGTCAACCACTCAAAAAGCAGTTGACCAGATTTACTTCTCCATCTAACATTTCCACGTGGGTTATCTACAAAGCCAAATCCTTTTTCTTTCAAAAAGTTCTTGCTGTTTTATAATCTAGATAGTTTAAAAGATCTTCTGTAACTTTGATGAAGCATTACATTCCTTTTTTTAGAAAGCGAAAATTGCTGTTCTCAAATGGAAACAAATTTTACATCAAAGAGCTTGAATTCAATGCAGAGGGGAAAAAAGCCAAATATGTAAAGCATTCTAGCAGCTGGCACTGATATTGGTGAAGGCTGTCTCTAAACATGCGAAGGGAAGTGATATGAAATGGTTTTTAAGTGATTCCAGAATTTTCACACCTTTATGATACTTACCTGAACATTCAAAATGAAGTTTATCTCAGCCAGAATGACATCAAGACCTAACTCTAACCTCCCCTTAGCTTTACAGAGAGAAAGGCAGACCCTATCTATGATACTACACACCTCTAAGTTTAGAAATAGCTAGATAACTTTCATTCTTCATCCAGATGCTTAGCCACATGGAGCCAAAAATAAGGCCAGTGAGAATAGTTGTAACCTTTTCCAAAGGGCAGAGAAAATTGTTTTCAAACTATTTTGTGATGGAGAGAGAGAAAAAAATGAGATTGTTGCTGTCTAATACTCTAACAGTGAATAAGCATAAAGCTGCCTGGATGCAGAGAGCAGAGGCAAACCTTTTGAGATGAGCTGACATCCTGTTACTATGATCTTAGATGCTTGTGGCTGCCTCTTTGTCAGCAAATATTCAGTTAGAGGGTCACATTTTGAAAAAAGTGATTAGACAAATGGAAGAGGTATTAATACTGTCTCTTGAAAAATTGCCTAAATTCTCACTAAAGAGGCAACCTGGAAGGAAGCTGTAGCTATTGAGCAGCAAACTCTGACTTGATAATTGAAAGAAAAAAAAACAACCAGATCCTTCAGCAGCGTCAAGTCAGTGGGCAAGGAGATTCTCAAGTCATTCCAATTTCAACATTCCCCTTAATGAGGCTGATTATTGTGTCAATGTGTGACTGCACAGGAGGAGAGAGAGGGCAAGGTTGGGGGTGGCAGGGGAGGAGATCAGGAAAAAAGAGAGAGAGAATTTTCATTCAACAGGACGACCTCAGTTTCAGTATGGCAGAGAAACAGTTCAGATATTTTCATGCAGCTCAGGCTTCTGCTAAGGCTGTCTGCTTGTGGTTGGGTGTAACTGATAGATAGGTCTGGCTCCCAGGCCCACCCTGATAGGGTCGGTGCTGGGGAGGGAGGCCTGGAAGGATCTATCCTTCTCCAAATATGGGTTGGCTTAGCTAGCCGTTTTCAGCAAGTTGATGGCATTCTCCATAGCTCCAGTCAACTGAATCAACCATTCCCAATGTGTAGATAGGACCACCCACCAAAGCACTAATTTTACCTTAGAAGTTTTTTTTGTGTGTTTTTTGGGGTTGACAAACAAATGACTGACTGCTTCATAAAGACACTATTCTCATAACTGAGCAGGAATGAGGGACAAAATGTATCTCCTCATTTTTCATTAGGAAATAATGAGGTCTCATTGGTAAGGCTGAAACAGAACACTTTGCTAATGATATAAGAGCCAATGTGGTTGAAAAAGGGTATCTGATAACAGAGGAGAAACAAAATAAAGCAAATGAGACTACTAGCACAGGATCTGAGTAAGAGTTCAAATTAACGTTGGCACAATAAAATAGCAGAAATCTGGGTGACAAACTACATCTATAACAGATTTCCAATAGCCTTTTATGTGAAAATATTTGGGTGCACAATTTGCCTGCCAAGCCAGCTATTCAAAATTCTGAACAAAGATTTTCCTAGTGTGTGAATGTTGTTTTCTATTTCCTTTGTGACAAGATATACTTGACAGATAGATTAACTCCTTAAAACATTTCATTTGGGCATTTTTTATTCAGTTGTTTTTCATTGTTGTTCCCTAACAGCATACATATTACGGAACCAAGAGTAACTGTGACCTGAGCCCCCCTTATTTAAAAATATGACCCATGTGATTTATTTCTAGTTCTATAGGCTAGTGGAAAGGAAACAAACTGATCTTTTTCATGTAGTTAGTTTCAGGAAATGTCTTAAATATAACAATTAGGTCTCTTAGCATTTAACCCATGAGCTCTCAGATTGAGCAACCGGAAAACAACACTGGGGAAGATTATTGCTATGCTGAGCACACAGGCTTGTTGAATTAATTTCCTTTGATCTGCCTATCTAAGTCTATTTTACTTACAAGTCTCCAAGGTGAAGTTTCTTTGATCTCATATGACCATGAGAACTCAGGTTCTCTTTTATCTCAGGAAATCTCTTGCAAACTTTTTACAAGGCTTTGTCCATGGGACATTAAAAAAAAAAGAGCTGTGTAGCCCTAACTAAGATACTGCACACCTATCTGTCAATTGTATTTGATTGAATAAACAAGGTATACGAAATGATAAATGATAAGGAGTTTGGCGCCTAACACTTCCCCCACACTGAATCTAGAAAATAATAAGTAATGAATTAATAATGAGATATAGGATGATTGATTTGCTTGTGTACAGAATGATCAATCCTTAGAAATACTAATTCATCATTACAAAGCATGCAGGTGTTACACAGTGAAGATATTCTTTAAAGAGGAACAGAGGGAAGAAATACCTATCATGGATTTTTATAGAGAAATATGTTTTTTGCTTTGCCTTAAAAACATCAGTTAATTTAAATTCAAGTGACTTGACTCTCTTAAATATAATTTTATAATTCCTAGAAATTTAAAGACTTAAGACTGTCCACTGGGGAAAAGCCAATATTGCTCTCTTTGAAATCATAGGAAGCTTGCCTCCATTTGAGAATGTGAAATAGCCTTGAAATTGATGTATTTGGTCATCAAGCACGAATACTTGACAAAGCATCTTTGATTTCATAGACTGTAAATCCCTGCAACACTGCAAGAAGCCATTTATGAAACTGAGCTATTGATTGTGCTAATCTATACACTGATCACTACAGGCAGGCTAATGTGTAGGTGCTGCCTCTACAGTGTGCTTCAAAGGCATCACATAGGGTTTAAAGGCAAGAAGTTTGTTCCTTTGGGCCTGAGCATTCTGGTCGACCTGAGCTCCTTATTAAAATAGCAATGTTCTTGTGTAGAGCCACAGCCTAGAACATTTTTTATTCATTGACCCATTCACTGTTTCAATAAATATATTAAGTTTCTGCTAGGCACAATGTACTTTGAGAGGACTCAAAAATGAATATGATCTGATCTCTACTTTCAAGAACCTTATGACCTTAAGAGAGGAGATGTGATATGGACACACATAAGTATGAATTAAATAGAATGGGGAGGGATTAGTTGGCAATTAAGTGGATAAAAAAATATGATAGGAAGATAGGATTAGAAAGAGACTTATCCAAAAAGATGTAAGAGGAAACTGATAGGAGAGAGAACTAGACACATCTTAATTCTGTATATAATTATGTTCTTCAGTTTGTCCTTCCTTGAGTTAGCCAGGATGTGAGAAGGTAAACAAGGCAGTGAAGCTTTAGGTATAACCAGCTACTCACAAGGAAAGATGTGGCAGTAATAAAAGGACTTAACATCCCGTTCAGCTGAGAAAAACGGCAGCCTCAAAGGACTGTTACAGACAGGTGAGGAGCTCTGAGCTAGAACTCTTTTTCTAATTGGTATTTAGTCCTTAACACTCTAAAAATGGGAAACAAAAAATAAACTGCTATGACAAATGCATGAAACCTGCAAGAACTGTAAATAAGACCGTGGTGCAAAAGATCAGGATAGAATTCAGTCTGGAATTGAAAATATATTGGAAATCTACTGTTTTCCTTCTTTCTTGACAAGACTTTCAATACTCTGTTTATTACTCAAAGTTCTCGTACAAAACTCTAACTGCCAAAGAACTTGGCTAAAGGAAGAAATTTAGGAAGCCCTAACAGCATGGACACCACACACACTGACACTCCAAAGGAAACTATTATAATGATAACCAGGAGAATAGCCATGAACATTCTCACCCAGATTGATAATAATAATAATGATTCACAACCCCAGAGAAGCCTCCTGGGCAAACACTGGCTACTAAGTAAAGTGAAAGATCCACATATGTATCCATTTCAGCTGTAAGATGTGCATCATTCTTAAATGCTATATTATAATCTCTACTTGGAAGTTTCCTACAGGTATTTCTGTGAATAGGTCCCTGGGTAGATTGGCTATGTTGAGAAGAGCTCTTGTAGGGGAAGCAAACTTATCCCTTCTTCCCTTCTAGGTTCTTCTGCTGATTTAATAATCAAATTGACATAAGACAGATTAATAGAAGAAAAACAATTTTCCTATGTACAGGAGCCCCAAAGACAGTTAGGCAATTGGGGTTCATATACCATCCCAAACTGAGGAGAAAAGAGCAGGGGTCTGAGGATTCAAAGGGGAGGAAAACAATCCACAGGAAGATGAAAAGAGAAAATGTTTGGTACAAATGTTTGCCATGCCCAATCAGACAACACAAAGAAATAAAAGGCATCCAGACTAGTAAGGAAGAAGTCAAACAGTCCCTGTTTGCAGATGACATGATAGTGTACATAAAAAACCCTAAAGAATTCACTCCAAAACTACTAGATCTAATACCTGAATTCAGCAAAGTTGTGGGATACGAAATTAATACACAGAAATCTGGGGCATTCCTATACACTAACAATGAACTAGCAGAGAGAGAATTCAGGAAAACAATTCCATTCACAGTTGCATCAAAAAGAATAAAATACGTAGGAATAAACCTAACCAAGGAAGTGAAAGACCTATACTCTGAAAACTACAACACACTTATAAGAGAAATTAAACAAGCTACCAATAAATGGAAACACATCCCATGTTCATGGATAGGAAGAATTAATATTGTCAAAATGGCCATGCTGCCTAAAGCAATCTACAGATTCAATGCAATTCCTATCAGAATACCAACAGCATTCTTCAATGAACTAAAGAAAACCGTTCTAAAATTCATATGACCCTGAATAGCCAAAGCAACCCTGAGAAGGAAGAATAAAGCTGGGGGGATTATGCTCCCCAACTTCAAGCTCTACTACAAATCCACAGTAAACAAGACAATTTGGTACTGATGCAAGAACAGACCCATAGACCAATGGAACAGACTAGAGAGCCCTGATATGAACCCAACCATATATGGTCAATTAATATGTGATATAGGAGCCATGGACATACAATGGGGAAATGACAGCCTCTTCAACAGCTGGTGTTGGCAAAACTGGACAGCTACATGCAAGAGAATGAAACTGGATTATTGTTTAACCCCATACACAGAAGTAAACTCAAAATGGATCAAGGACCTGAATTTAAGTCATGAAACCATAAAACTCTTAGAAGACAACATAGGCAAAAATCTCCTTTATATAAGAATGAGCAACTTCTTCCTGAACGCGTCTCCTCGAGCAAGGGAAACAAAAGCAAAAATGAACTCAAGGGACTACATCAAACTAAAAAGTTTCTGTACGGCAAAGGACACCATCAACAGAACAAAAAGGCATCCTACAGTATGGGAGAATATATTTGTAAATGACATATCCGACAAGGGGTTAACGTCCAAAATATATAAAGAACTTACACGCCTCTACACCGAAAAGCAAATAACCCAATTAAAAAATGGGCAGAGGATATGAAGAGACAGTTCTCCAACGAAGAAATTCAGATGGCCAACAGACACAAGAAAAGATGCTCCACATTACTAATCATCAGGGAAATGAAAATTAAAACCACAATGAGATATCACCTCACACCAGTAAGGATGGCCACCATCCAAAAGACTAAGAACAACAAATGCTGGTGAGGATGCGGAGAAAGGGGAACCCTCCTACACTGCTAGTGGGAATGTAAGCTAGTTCAACCACTGTGGAGAGCAATATGGAGGTTCCTCAAAAACTAAAAATAGAAATAGCATTTGAGCCAGGAATCCCACTCCTAGGAATTTACCCAAAGAATACAACTTCTCAGATTCAAAAAGACATAGGTGCCCCTATGTTTATTGCAGCACATTTTAGCAACCTAAGTGTCCATCAGTAGATGAATGGATAAAGAAGTGGTACATATACACAATGGAATACTATTCAGCCATAAGAAGGAAACAAATCCTGCCATTTGCAACAACATGGATGGAGCTGGAGGGTATTATGCTCAGTGAAATAAGCCAGGCGGAGAAACACAAGTGCCAAATGATTTCCCTCATTTGTGGAGTATAACGACGAAGCAAAACTTAAGGAACAAAATAGCAGCAGACTCAGAGACTCCAAGAAGGAACTAGTGGTTACCAAAGGGTAGGGGTGTGGGAGGACAGGTGGGGAGGGAGGGAGAAGGGGATTGTGGGGTATTATGTTTAGTACGCATGGTGTGGGGGGGAATCACAGGGAAGACAGTGTAGCACAGAGAAGGCAAACAGTGAATCTGTGGTATCTTACTACACTGATGGGCAGTGACTGCATTGGGGTGTATGGGTGGGGACTTGGTAATATGGGTAAATGTAGTAACCACATTGTTTTTTCATGTGAAACCTTCATAAGAGTGTATATCAATAATACCTTAATAAAGAAATGAAAAAAAAACAAATGTTTGCTATGCCATGCAGATGAGTCTTTTTGATATAAAAAGTTATCTTTGATATTTACTCCCTCCTGGTACAGGTTCCCTACCCTAAATTCTTTCAGGCAGTTAAGGGGAAGGTAAGCAAGCTTTTCCTAAGTCTGTTGGGCCTTGACTACCTTCAACTTGAAATAATATGGCATATTTTGGGGTGGCATCTTCTGCTCCTCTTCACATTACACAGTCTCTAATCTGCAGTCTTAATATATGTACTTTATGGCCAATGTCTAGAAGTAACTCCTAATATTAGGGAAAAAAAGGTATTAGATAATGATAATAATAATTGCTCTTATTGTTATTATTACCCAGGAAATTTTTCATTTGTATTTCCCTCGAGGAATTAAAGTTTTTCTCAAGATTTTTGACCTCTGGCCTCCTGATGTGCAGTCAATCCCCAGGGTCTCATTGACAGGCCTATTACAGATAGCTCTTCCATGCACTGCAAAATACAAAAAGAGTGAAAGAAAGCGCTATGTAATTGGGTTTTTAGGAAATATAATTTGCTTTTGTGTTTTAAAGAATACATTGAAAGTAAACTTAAGCAGGTGGGGAAGGCAACACCCCAGTGAGAGGAAATTTGTTTCTGACTGGAAAGCATGCATATATGCATGCATATAATATAGATATTATTAGGAATATGAGAAATTATCTATTCTCTGCCTAGGCAGGCAGGCATATTCTAGTTAAACCACCCCACTAAATGCTGTCCTCTCCTCCCCACTTCCCTGGCCCCACAGTCCATTGCATCACAACACTAGAGATCACAGCTGTGTGCCTGGGGGCAGGATTCATGGAAGGCTTCATAGAGGAGGGTGCATTTAAGCTGAGTCCTAAATGAATAAGCAACAATCTGAGGAAAAAAATAATGGAAAGTTGTGTGGTGAAAAGTATAGTGGTAGGTGTTTTGTAAACACTATCTTAGGGTTCTTCAAAATGCAGTGGTTTTTAAATATAAAAATTCCTGAGCTCACTCCTAGCCCTAATAAGAAAGAATATCCTGGAAGTGGGGTCCAGGAATCTGCATTTTAAAGATATTGCTCAGGTAATTCAGATCACAGACTCTCTTGCAAAATCAGAGTACTAAAATGTTGCGTGTCTTCGGACATAATGACTCATGATTTTGCTTATGGTGGAAACATATCAAGGGGCTCCCATCATTTCTAAGAAAAAGTTGCTCTACATTTTCAAGACATTTTTGAAAAAGACGATTTTATATGCAGTTGGGAAATAAAGTAGTTTGGAAGACTACTGCAGAAGGAGAGGAAAATGAATTGTCTTTCAACCTAGTGTAATGGGATGGTGAAAACATCTGAAGAACGAGTTTTGGATCCAGAATTTGGTGTAACAAGTCATTGCTCAGACTGTGATCTGAGTCTGACCATTGACACTGCTAATTCCCAATTTGTTTTGGAAGGACCTCTGGAAAAATGACATTAATAGATATGCACTATATTTACATAGAATCTGAGATAAATGAAAATTAATTGCCCTTTCAGCTAATTCATAGTAGACTCATAAAAATGATTTTTTATTCTGTAAGGCCCTTCAGTATTCAAACTCCTCCAGTACACCATCTGTTCAGTCTTTCGGTGCATCTGCAAGTTCCATCTCAGTGACAGAGAGATCAAATTGCTTGTACAGCTTTGGAATATTTAAAAAAGACTGAAGTATTTGAAAAGTATACTACTCCTGAAAAGTCTCATGATGTTTGTTCCCTAAGACTGGGGGAGTCTTAGTCAATGAAATAAAGTAATATTTGTGCAGTCAGTGTTGATACTACTGCTCTTGATTCACATCGCTCTTCTTCATCAGGCTTTCTAGTTGCAATTATTGACACACCTTACAGACAGCAATGTGAATTGCATCAAAGTTTATAAACTATTAATCAAAAAATCCCAAATATAGGTTGATCTCATGGTTCTATTTGGGGCAGATTGCTTTTCTAATTTTAGATGCCATTAGAATTTATCTGAGTGAATTTCACCATTACATATAATTATGCATTACATATTCAGGAAACTTTTATAGTTTTAATTTTAAATATTCATGTCAGTATTTGGAGTCCCCTTTTGGTTACCCCAGAAAAATGAGAGTATGGTTTTTTTCAGGAACTGAAAATGGTCACCCCTTAAAAAGTTTAAATCAACCTGAATCAGGGAAACATCTAGTTTCTTAAGAAAATCCATTCTGACAAGCTATCTTGTTAAATTACCAATTGCCAGTTGCAAAATTCCCATGCCATTTTTCCATACCATGACAATTACAAAACAATTTAATGACCCAACTCATTTAACATATTCTACTGCTAAATGTTCGATATTGCAGAACTGACTTATCTATTTACTGATCCTTGATACTAAAACAAAGATAACATCAGGATTGTATCAGAGATCCTTTTCTTTTCTCTCCATGGTCACACCAAATAAAGGCATGCAAATCTAATATTCTGGGATTTAAAAGGTGACTTGAGACACTGTGCTTATCAGCACAACACAAAAGGGTGAGGCTAGAAACTACACCACTGCTTCTACTAATTGTTGACCTAATTTATCAGTTAGTGAAATAAGTAGACGTCAATCTTCTTGATCTATGTGATGAACAGAACCTGTGTGTTTCAGAGAACACCTGCTTACTGGAAGGTCAGCAAATTCTTAAGGGAAAATGTTTGATAGATGCTATTAAATGTACAAGGTCTGGGTGTATTGCTTATTGACACGTTCTTAAACTGAATGATTTTCACTCATGCTTGAAGGTCAAACCAGTCACCCTTTGATAAAGCACCAGTGCCAAGATCATTCTTGAAATGCTGGGCTCTTGGTCAGAAAATTAAGAGTTTTTCATAAGCTTAAAATAGGTCTGAGAGCAAAGGAGGGAGAGAAGACAAAAGGATTTTTAGGGAACTAGCAAGAGAAGCAGTTTCTATGTACAGGTTTTCATTTGGACAAGAAAGCAGGAAATGCCTCTCCTGGCCACCTAATGAGGGAATGATAGACTCCAGGCTTCCTAATTTGCATATTCAGATATCATGGCATTAGTACAGAGCATCATGGCGCTCAAACATCTCCCCGGTAGCTGAATGCTGGTTTTTAAAGTGCCCTTGGATCCCAAACAGCTAAAAAGGCATTCGCAAGCAGATGGCGACTGTGTGATGCAAAGTCTAATTGTGTTTGCCTTCGCTAATGGAAAGAGAGCCCGGAGAGTCAGGCAGGTCAAGGCACGTGGGCAGGACTAACATATTGTGTGTGAAGAGAAGACTTGGAAAGCTCAGTTGGATAGCTAATTGGACAACTTTAAGGCCCCCAGGCTGATTCTATGTCTGGAAAATGATAAGGGAAAGGCAAGAATTGAAGCACTAACCCAGAAGGTGCAGGCCCACAAGCCTCCTGAACAGTTCATAGAACTCAGGAGCATTGCAACCGAGCAGATCTGTGGCTTTGAAGCCCAGCTACGTCATCTAAAAACTGTGGCGTTAGACAAACTAATTCACTTCTCTAAGCTTTAGCTTTCTCGTCTATACAATGACAATACTAACCCTACCATCAGTTGCAGTAAGGTTATGTGAAATATCAACACAAATAGCACTTAGAATTGCATTTGGTTCATAATAAGAGGTCAACAAATATTATCAATGAGTTTTCACAGTTACCTAAGTGGGGAAGGCAAAACGTGTTTGGAAGGATTTCTTATGTTGTGCCCTTTATATGCAGAGCCTGACCAGGAGATTATTTGGAACTTAATACCAGTGGCAATTTCAGGACCACCTCCCAGCGTATTTTAGTTGGATCAACAGCCATCTCAAAAGCTGACTGTGCACATCTCTCCCCAATTCTGTGTTCAGGGATTTTATGTTGGTAGTTTAAAATCAGCCATGGTGAAAGTATTTATACCATAGAACTCAGCAAATGCTATAAGCCTCCCTCACTCCATCTCCTCCAGCCAGTTGATAAACATTTACCAGAACACCATTGTTTGTAACTAAATAAGGGAAAACTATTTCCAAAAGTGACCCCCACATATGATTTCTAAGGTGAGATAAAGGCTGAAACAGGAAAGGCCCCAAAGGGCTAAAAACAGCCAAGATGTTTCCAGATAATGGCTTCTTTGTATACAGAAATAATCTCCCATATACCTAATTTCATCAATGTAATCACTTTTCTTTACTCACCCTTCCCCAAATAGCTGCTGATAAACAACGTGTCCCCAGCAACAGACTGAACTGGCACAGTAAGATGACTCTTAACAATACACTGGGAAGATTCAGCAGATCAGGAACACAGAACTGAATCACTTAGCAGCCTGCAGCCACTCCGAGGAGCAATGGCATCATTGACACCACAGCTAATTTCTCCAAAAGGATGCTATATCCTGACCCAAGCAGACCATTGCAAACTTTGTGGTATTACTTCCAAGCCAAGTACTCGAAGTCACTAGAAATGTAAGCAAGCCATGGCTAGGATCCTCGTAAATCAGTCTAACTCCCTGTCCTGTGGACAGCAGCTATATGGGAACAATTGCAAACTGGATCAGACTGAGAATGTAGCAACAATCAGCCCCAAAGACATCTTCCAATGTTCAGACACAGAACTTACAGTAAGAAGTTCTCTGTCCCAAATCCCT
>JAVSCE010004674.1:0-151627 GCA_032199065.1 Smutsia gigantea | reverse complement strand
AATTTAAAATCAAGGTGCTGTCAGGGGTGGTTTTTTAGTGAGGCCTCTTCCTGGCTTGTAGATGTTCTCTTCTCCCGTGTCTTCACATGAACTTGCTCCTTCTTATAGGAGGAACCCACTCCTGTAAGGTTAAGGCCCTTCTCTTAATTGCTTTGCTTAACCTTTATACTTCCTTGTTGGCCCAGTATCCAAATAGAGAATCGAGTGTTTCTTTTGTTTTAAAAAAATGCCGAACAATATGAACAAAGGCAGTACAGTTGAAACAAATGTGTACATAGGCTTCAAGGTAACTATTTTAAACTAACTTATTTTGAAAATAAATAACTATTTTGAACTTATTTTGAAAATAAATAAATTTACTTGGAGCAACATCTCTCTTATTTTCCTTGAAGTATATTATGAGTTTAGAGGTAGGTCTTATAATGAATTTATATTCACCCTTTGTCATTGTAGAGATGTGCTATAGATGCCTACAGGCAATTATTCAGTTTATTTTCCTCTTCATGAAATTCTTGGTTTCATTGTCTTTTGGAATACTGTGTTTAAGGTTTTTGCATGGGTATAATCATTGTACTAAAAATGTAAGAGTAAGGTAGAGGCATCACGACCTGTTCATAGATACATAGATATGGAATGAATATTGTCATGTGTTTTTTGTATGGATAGACTGCAGAACAACAATAAACACAGTATTCTTAAGTTCAAATCCTTTATTCTAGTAATTGACAGTGAATAATATATTTTTTAAATGTCTAGTCTCCACCTGCAATTACCATATTTACCAACACCCTCCTACTAAGGTCTGGTTACCAACACAAATCAAGTTTGAAATAATATTCTTAAAGCAAGAATGTTGGGGTGAGTAGTAGGTGCAATTTAATTACATTTTGGGACAAATGTTTGGAACTTGGTGAATTTATTGTGTTTTAAAATCTTACGATTTTCCTAAATAATTTTAAGTGTTGCCCTGAATTTTCCAGATAATTGCCTCTATTCTCTACAGAGTAGTTACTATGGACTTGGCCCTGTATTTGTTGATTTTACCTACGTTGCTTTGCATGCCTATAAAGAAGTCATTGTGACCACTGAAGCATTAATGACCCACAGGTAGTGATTCACTTATGTTATCCAGTGAGAAGACACTGCTCTATACCAGTAAATAAGGTGCCCATCCACACTCAGCAGCACTTGGCAACTTGAGTAATCAAAGCAATAGTTCGCAGTTGTGCATATAAAACTAATTAAAAAATGTACCAAGTTTATTTCTGAAAACTATTACAGATTCAAGGCTGATTAAATTGTATGTGTTTTTCCTAGTGGCTTTAGGAAAGAATCTGTTGAAGTTGAACTAAGTGAGAAACACAATTGCTCCTATTTAGTGTGGTCAAGCTCTAATTTGCAACTAGGATTTCAAGGAAATAAGGCCCTCATTGTTGGATCCATAATACATGTTATTTAGCTGCTCCAAAATGTGGTTATAGATAGCTTAGGCAACAGAATATTTAGAAAGAATAGAAAATTAGTATGGCCATGACTGCAATGAAAATAAAGAATTTAAAATATTAATTACATGTATCTGCCTAGTTTTTACACTAGAACACCAAAACTGAATTATTTGTGAGTATGACTTACATAGGGAAATACAAAACTAAAGATCAACAATATATGTGCATATTTCCTTTCTCCTTATGAAACACCAAGCATTCTTACATCAGGTTTATGTAATGCCAATCTTACTACATTCATTCTTATGATGACTGTATCCTTTCCCATTCAACCATCTTAAATGTACTTTTCTTTCTCAAAAACTTAAAGAGGTCAGAGTTGCCAGAACATGGGCTTTTCCTCTTATGATTCATTTCCAAAAGAACTGATGGTCATGTTTTAGTGTGCACTTGGCCTTCTTCCATTTTGTGTAAAGGGGGAATCTAACCATGGAGCACTTGCATAACAAACCTTGTCACAAATCATGGAAAACATAGTGATCTCCCCGTGTTGATGATAGTCCCATATTTTTACAAAGAAAAATGCAAAAATCAAAGATTGTTTCATTAAAATAGTTGATGAAACTAGGTCAATTGATACTATAAAATTACTTTCTAAGTATGAGGGGGGAAATATTAAAAATATGTCATTGCTGCATAAATTGTCAAACCTTGAACAAATGTGGACTAAAAAGAACAAAAGGATTTGTTTAAAGAATTAAAAAATTAAATTTAAACTGCACTCTGAGGGCTACTATGACCTTCACATATTTTGATAAAAATATTTGTGGCAATGAACAGACTGCTTTAAAATTGACCTACGGAGATGGTATAGCCCACAGGTCTCAGGGTCTTTCCACCCAGTGTATACAGCAGGCATTTCAGAGACATTTTGTTATCAGCTGGTACCCTGTATCCACATTGCTGTAGTCCTGCAGCTGTATATAGCCTGGCAAAGGACAACAGTGACTCTTGCTTCTCCTTTATCTATAAGAGACCTTACTTATTATTTATCTAATATGCTTTACATAAAATGAAAGGAAAAACTAATCCCATTTAATTTATACCCAATCCTGCAACCCATTTTTATTGGTTCAGGGTATGGAGACATAATATCTGAAGACGCATGTAAACATTAAACATTCTCCTGAGTTCATTAAAAGTCAGCAAAATAGTTCACATCAGCTAAAAAAATTAAATTATGACTTCACATTAAAAGGTGATATTTCCTTTGTTCCAGAGATGCTATAAATTCTACACTATAGTGACAATCAATCTAAACTTCAGAAATGAAATTTTGCTGCTCCAGTTCTTTTCAGGCTGTGTCATTAGTTCGTATAACTCCCCAAGGCTTATTTACACTTTAAAGATTTTTTTTCAATGCTTAAAAAGAACATTTTCTAATAAAATGCCTTACCCTGAAAGCTAAAGTAATCAGTGTATCTAAATTTGTTTTGACTACATCATTATTTAAAGCACTATTACCCAGAATTCCTGACTGGCAGTGGGAATTCTCTACATTGCAAACTGACTCTGTCTTGGATTGAAAACCTGCTGGAGCACCCCTCATGTTGTGTTTAGTTACTTTGTCAGCTAAAGGATTCTAAAAACTCTTAGCCACATCATTTTGCCAGGGTCTTTTCCTATACTGTGATCAGTACAATTGTAGCCTAAATTTAAATAGGCAGAAGTAGTGTTAACTGGAAAAAAAAACCCTACTAAGGCTTCAACTATTTTTGTTGACATTTTGATGTCATGTGTGTCCTACTTTTCATCTTGTCACCCATACATAAGAAATACTCTGTCTAGAAAATTGAACATAGTATTTTCAAAGTTGGGATTCATAATATGTTGATTCTTCATATATAATTTACTATTTTACATACTTTATTTTAATTGAGAGTTGGACTTAGCAAAAACATGAGTGGGTATGTCATTCTCATAATTGTATTTCATTGTATTGAATTGGTAATCTTTAAAAATTTTTGCTTTATTACATGTTAGCCAAAAGAGTAAAGTGGTTTCAAATATTAAATAGAACAATTAATCAAAACAGGTCCAAAACACATCTATCATTGGGTGAAAAGCGGTTATTACTTTCCTGTAAACTCTTTTCCAGATATGGACACACAGATAAAAAACAAGCTAATAGAGCTGTTCTGAGGCATCACGCCACATCTGTGCTTTTTCTACTCATAGCTTATACTTCAATAAAACTCTGATCTCCAAGTTTTTCTATTATATAGTCATGAAACTGTTCCCCTACGTATGCCCATAATCCATATATGTTGTCTTCCATTTCTGTAGTTTGTGCAACATTCTTCAATGCTCTAAATGTGGCAAGAATTTGATGATATGTCATGGTATTATTTCATTTTCATTCACAAGAAATGACATGGAATAATTTCAGAAAGCCTGCAATTGTGGCACAATGTTCAATATTTAAATTAAGAAGTGTCTTAGAGAATTGCAGAGATTTCTTAATTAATGACCTTCCAACCTGTCCCCAGCTTTCCCTATTTAAAGATCAAACTCATGAGGTTGAAAAAAGGTTGAAAACAAAATGTTATTTAATTTCTTACCTTTTTCTTATCTTCTCTACTCATTAAATAATTTTAGCACTCTACTTCATCTAGTCTTAAGAGTGCACATCAGTTAATCACAACATATCACACTCTTTAATTAAATTTATAGACATTACATATGAACCTGATCCCACTGGTGAACAGAGATCAAAACACTGACATCTTATGACTGCACTAATTTTCAGATTACTAAGGTAACTTCTCTGCATTTATGAAATGAGGTTCATGATATTTTACAGTTTAAATTGTCATTAGTAAGAAGAGCTGAATTAGACTCATTTACCACTTTTAATTCAGATACCTGAATATCAGATAATCCTGATAATGGGATAACATGCTGATTACATTACTTATAAATGAACGTACACAAAATCATCTTTTAAAAAAAGCAATGTCAAGTATCCTAAAGGGAATACTCATTCCTTATCTGATAGTAGGAGATAAGATAAGATGTAGTAACAAAAAGTTTAAGTGGTAAGAATGGTACTGCCAGGTAGTCAACTCCTGCTATAACTGAGATATTTGTGCTCTCCCAAAATTCATATGTTGAAACCTAACTCCCAATGTGGTGCTATTAGGAGGTAGGGTCTTTGGGAGGTGGTTAGTCAGGAGGGCAGAGTTCTCATGAATAAGATTATAAGAGAGACTCCAGAGAGCTCCCTCACCTTTTTTGCCAGGTGAAGACCCAGCAAGAAGATGATGTCCATGAACCAGGAAGGAGGCCACCACCAGATACCTAATCTGTCAGCACCTTGATCTGGGGCACCACAGACTCCAGAAATTGTTGTTTGAGTCTAGGGTATTTTTGTTACAGAAGCTGGAATAGACTTAGCTCCACTATAGCTATTTTCAACAGGTTGAATTGTATGTTTCTCTGGAGGCTGTTCTTTAAGTGTTAAAATTTACAAAGTTTTCTTTGTAATCACTACTGAAATCCTTATTGTGTTAGCATGTTTTCTCACAGTAAGGAGATTATTCAGCACAAATAATAAAATAGGATTTACCCAATAACTCTGGGAGGAAAATACTAGGGCAAAATATCTTTGAAACCAAAATCAGTCAAAGGGAGAAATAAAGAGGAGGATACCCATTTATTTCTTACAAGCTGTCTGTCCTCCATCTCTCTGGACCCAGCTGCAGAAGAAAAGAGCTCCATCCAACCTCTCTGGTCCAGATAAACCCTTGCTCACCCTAGTAATTACCTATTGATATAGAGATGGACTACTTCTCTCCGCCCCTTGGAACCACCTATTGATATGGAGATGCACGAAAGCCTGAAAATATTCTGGAAATATTACAATTTTACACACACCCAATTATCATGCTGGCCTATAACCCATTCTTTTTTTTCTGTTGTCTGCTTTACAAGAAAGAAATACATTTGTCTTCTTGCTGACATGGAGGTATCTATTTAACTGACCTAAAAAAGAAAGGAAAAAAAACAGGAGGAAAGACATCTGTATCTCTGAGACCTAATAATTTTGCCATTCACACAGATACTGTGATCAGTACAACATTTTTGAATAATTTATAGAGTCTCTCATTGTCATTCCCTCAAAATAATGGCTTTTGTTCAGTGTTGATTTGATACCAAGTTATTTGTTTTCATTTGAAGACTTACTTGTTCAACTCTTAAAGCATTAATTAGTATCTTACCAAAATGCACAACTGGAGCGCATAGGACCAGATACTAACGGTCACTTAGTTATTATTATAATTTTTCATGAACACTTAGATTATGATTTTAATCCTTTCTACTGCAATTGAAACATCTGATAGTGTGACTATGACCCAAAAACCTTACATGATATGTTATACTTGCATCTAGAATTTGACCACATTTTTACATAAAAATTCACACACAGGAAAAATAAAGGAAAAGCTTTAGAACTTAGAATTTTGAGAAAAATAGGAAGTGTATCCATCTCCACAGAATGCACTCTCCCCCTAGTGCAAATGTTAATATTACCCCAACATTAAATGGTTCATATGATACCTCATGTAATCAGAGTTGTGGTAATAGCATTGATACATATTGTTAGTTTTCATTTAACCATCCTGTAAATGATTCAAGATCAAAAGGAAATGAGAATGGGAAAGTATGATTTGAACTGTAGATTCAGCATTACTGTACCATCTGTAAGAAAGAGAAAAAAAATAGATAAATAAGAGAACCTCAAGTATAACAATTGTATTTCTAATAGTGTTGTAGAATTGATACACAAAGTAATTAGGCAAATGTGATATACTGTAATGTTTCTTCGACTGTCACCTATGAAGAATGACAGCAAAAGCACAAACTCAGTAATTGCTTTAATTACCCGAGATTCTCCAACCCAGGTAGGTTAAAATGAAACACATAAATCCATCCCTCATGGTACCACATCTCACTAACCATCTTCAAATAGTCTGTGTAGGTTACGGCATGACATGTTAAAAGAAATTGCCAACTGAGATGTGTTTTTATAATGTTTATGATCGTACAGAGCCAAAGAAATGACTGATCTTTTCTTAAACCTTAACTTCAGATTTAGGTGATTGCAAAAATGTCTCAAGTGTATTTCTTAGTTTGTTTTACACTGATATATATACTCTATATATGTATGTATGTAATATATATGTATATCTTCAAGTTTACATAATATCATGAAGTCATCAGTTTTGAGAGGGAAAGTGTCTTGAAAGTGTGTTTAATTTTAAACCCTGCCTTCAGGAAGATCTGTAAATGGAGTTATAGTACCTGATTTTTTAATAAAATGAAACTTTTGGGAAAAAAGCATATTTTATAATATTTTATGAAAATTTATCCCAATATTTAGCCATCTTTGCTGTCAGAAAATTTCAAAAGTATTATAGCAATTTGGCAGCATAGTAAAGTTCTCAGATCTAATCTTCCTCAACACCCCCAAACAGAAAGAGACATTTTGCATGTCCTGACACATCATAAGCATGACCATAGCAGAAACAACCCCAGGCAAAAAACTGTAGGGGAGAAAAATCAGAATTGCTTTTAGAGTTGCTCCAACATGCCTCTCCCGAAGGCACCACAAATCCTCATACGTCAATCAGAATCCCGAGGAGGTCCAGGTTCACAGTAGAGGCCTTTGTAGAACTTCCCTTTCCACCCAGTGCCATGTATGAGATATTTTCAATTTCCTGAAGCAAAACTGACACTTTTTCTCTTTTATTTGCAGAACCCTTAGAACATCAATTCCTTAATTTGATAAAGTAATCTGTGACAGTGTGTTAATGACGGCCAAACCATTTGTATATTTTAATAGTAATTTTCTGGAGATAATTATTCACCTCAATTCAGGGAAGTGCCTCTAGCTATGGGAATTTCACTCCAGTAGTAAACCAAGCAGAGCCCATGGTAATCTGAAACTCTTACTTTGTTATCATGTTCTGTGTTATTTGCACTCAGTGTTCTTTGTTCAGGGCTAGAAATGTGTATGCTTGGGGATTGTGAAGGCAGCTGATACTACCCAAAGCACTTTCAACTCTGTGGGGAAGATGCACATTGAACTGGGAATTCCAGTAGGTTCCAGGTGCTTCCTGGACCACCATTGCACCATGACAGAAACTCATATTTAAAGCATTAATCTAACCTTATGAGCACTTTCCAGTTCCTTCTGTCTCCAAGAGGATGCATGGCCATGCTTTCAGTGGACTTTAATTCTAAACAGCAAATAATCACGGAAGGAAGGAAAACATGCTTATAGACATAGACTCTGTTTTTATATTCTCACATAATATCATATCATTTCTCATTTTGTAATAGCAAAACTAGTGAAATTTTTTTAAATTTGTAAGAGCTGAAAATAACAAAGATATATGAAGTTTAGTGAAAATGGTAAAGGGGGAACTTGAATGTTCCCTAAGGTCCCTGACACGTTTTTACAGTGAACAGATTAGATTACAAAGTATGGAAATTGTGATCTCTCAGAGAAGATTAATAATAATCCACATAATAGCAATGCCCGCTACTGAGCGTCATTGTGTTGATGGGGAAAATTGCCAGGGAAGGTGGTGAGGTTAAGTTCAAAAGGATAGAATGGAGCAGTAATCAGGACAGCAGAGGCAGGAAGATCGCTGGTCATTTAAAAAAGGACACAGATTATGGAGTCTATCAGGCAGCAGTGAATTGGAAATAGGTCCCATGCTGTTGGCTGGAAGACAAATGAATCCTATCTAATCTCTATCTGTGGTGGAGTTCTGTACATTTCCCCCGTAGTTTCAGATACATTCATTATTTGGACATTTCCAATTCTATATTTTTATGCAATTAAGTCTAGAAGAAAAGAAAACATTGGTATTATAGTTTTCCCAGAAAAAGATTAAAGATCCTTGACTTACATCCTATGTACTCCCGAACCAATCTCTAGGGCCAGGAGAGACTGCTCTCCCATTTAATAAATGAAGAAGGTAGGAAAAAAAGTAATGAATAAAAGATTCATGTTTGTAAAGAACAATGAGGGCTGTTTTGCATGGAGAAGGAAAATTATTTTGGGGGGATTAATATTCAGAAATATTTGCCTGATAATTTAAAAACTATTTACCTTTATGCAACTTAATCAATTTTAGCTTTCATGTTTCAGAGGATAACTCTCAGCAGAAATGCGTACTGTTGCTAACAGAGTGTAAAGCTCATCTGTGCTACTGCTTTATACTTTACTTTTTTGTATGTATTTTCCTCTTGTGATCAAAGAATAAAATAAAACTGTCCTTGGAAGAACGATGCATAAAGTTATAAATAACTATAAACCCACTATTAACAGAACAAATATCAGACAAATATTTGATTTGAAGGATACATCACTTTACTCATGATAGCCTGTGTGGGAAATTATCTCATTGCTTTAGTTCTTTCTGTCAAAACAAAATGAGAAATGATATGATATTATGTGAGAATCACAATGCTGTGCAAATAATAAGGTACAAAGAGAAAGTAGAAGATGATATGCTATTAAACATAAATTTTGTAATTCTGATGCTGAGGCATAAACTCACAATATCATTATATGTTGAGGATGTCTGCCAGCATTTAGTTTTCCCATTAATAAGCATTATACATCTTAATGTTATTTTACTCTGAATTGCCATCAGGTGTAATTCATATCTAACTTATGACATGCACAACTGGAAGAAGTACATGTAGTGTGGCTAAACTGAGTGGTAATGAAGCTCATCTCGATATTTTAAAAATATAAATCATTAAAAATATTAAATTGTACAGACACATACATTCATACATAGCATATGTGGGTTGGACTATTACTTAACTTTAATCCTAGTAATATTGTTCATTATTTATGTAAATTCAGGTTTGCATTCAATTTCTTTTGTTGTCATTTGGAAATCAGGGTCACATATATACTACTTTCACAAAGAGCAATAGTGTCCTTTCCTAAAATAGTTTAAATAGTTTTTAAATGATCTCATTCAAATACATGTTCTGTTTCATTTTTTAAAAATAAAAGTACATTGCTGGCCAGTTCTAGCGCTCCATACTGTCTAGCTGTAACACATTTGATTGCTGAAAGTAAATTTAGTATCTGCTTCCCATCTATAGTCTAATAAACATCATTTGAAAATAATATTTTCTGAAACCAGCTGACTTGGTGAACTTTTCAAAATTCAGATTTCATCTTAGAGGCAAATATTTCATTAATCAGACAAATATTTACCAAGCGCCTATTACTCCAGACAGTCTTCTAGTCATTAGAGACCAAGCAGTGACAGAGAAAACCTCAGCCCTCATATAGTTTACGTTTTAGAGAAACAAAACAGTTAACAAACAAATATCTAAATCAATAAATAATATCAATCAGTCTAGTGGGTTAGTGACATGGAGAAGATACAATATGACTTTAGAAAATAAAACAGAAGTCATGCTGTGATACGGGATGGAATTTGAGGGAGGGGGTATAGGAAGCTTTGTCCCTATGACAGCTGGAAGAAAGCCATTTCATTCCTTGGTGAGGAAGGAAGAAAATTTTCATTAAATTAATACTCGAGAAATTTAAACATTTTATAGAAATTTCAAGATCCAGAGATTTCTAAATAATCTATGCAAAGCTAAAGAAAGAACAACCATCATTTTCTGGTTAACATTTGACTGATGATTGATAGAAGTCATGAGTCCTGGAACGCAAGTTGTTCCTCTTTGATGTCATCACAGAAACAGGAATTGGGCCGTACTCTGTAGAGCTCTCCAGGAAATGTGACTGCAGTCCCTGTAAGTGATCTAAAAGGGACATTGTTCCTTCTCTCCCTCTCAGCTGGCTTATTTCAAAAGTAATAGCTACAAGGTTTTGTCTACATTGTTTTTGTTGTAATGTGGTTGTTTGGTTGGAAAAATGTTTTTTGGATATTAGTTAGACTCAGACAAAACTGATTAAAAATCCCTATTCCTACTTGAAAAACTACTTACAGGGACTACAAGTACAGTTTTGTTTTGAGCAGTCCAAGTCTAATGCAAGCTTCTTGGCTGACAAATTAACAATGCTGTTTTCCCTCTGAAATTGTACTTAGACAGTAAATAAATAAATAAGTAAATTTGATGGTCACTCCAGCTATAGAAGTCTTCATTTTCACTCCATTGGGATTATTGATAGATTGCAATACCCTTCATTAATTTGTGCAGCTAAGAAAATTGATTTTTTTAATAAAATAAAGAGCAGTTAGTAAGAAATGTAAAAGTATATCAGTATCAGGCTCTTCAAGAATGCAACACAGAATTGCACCATTTCCTAAATTTTCTTATTTATTCACAGTTTTAAAGTACCTTGAAGGCACTTTTTTTTCAGTTTATAGCCTATCCATAGTTATCAAAGCACCTATCAGTTTCTATACATGATAAGCAATCAATAAATCTTGAGTGAATAAAAAAATTAATAGGCAGAAGGTCATTTCCTGAAGAACTTAAATCTAACTTCAAGAGATTAGCCTACGTATATAGCATATATATGTTTATTAGTCTGAAGAATAAATATGTAAAAAAAAAAAACATGGACAAAGTTTTTCTCCATCTATATGTTTTTCTTCACCCTGGATAAAGCTAAAGAACTTACACTCTGTGAAACAAATATCTTGTATCTTGGTTACATTGAAACAATGTATCCTGAGCAGTTGTGTCATAGAAAGAGTTGTAACTCCCAGCTGCTAAATGGGTTTTAGTGGCCAAACTTCATGTACACAACCAAGTTGACTGAAAGATTGAGTTAATGAAGATAATTATAATATTATGGCATTAAGGGAACAATATAATTAAACAAGACCACTTTTAGGAAGTGAGAAAGAACAAATTAACAAACTTAACAAATTAACAAACAACAAGGGAAATATATTAGAGGCAGAAAAATAAAATCAACAGATGAATGACAGTATATTAAGACATGTTATGTATTATGCAAAAGTCTATTTCAACCACAGTATAGCAACATAAGAATGAACTCAAGTTAGTAACTGAGCCTCTATCCCTGAAGTACCATATCCATCCTTATGACTCTGATATTTCTCATGACTGATAATAACACAATGGGTAACTAGAAATCTTTCTCATTTATTGAGGCCAATGACTAAGGGGAAATTGGATTAAAAAGCATTGTACTCTACTCTCCTCCCTGAGATATAATATGCCATAAATTATCATAGAATTTCAAACATGAAGCAGACCTATTTTATAACATGAATTTAAACCAATAAAAGACTTTTACAATTACTATAATTTGATGAAAGCAAATAATTTTAATTCATTTCAGGTGAAAAATCGAAGTGTC
Organism: Smutsia gigantea; assembly: GCA_032199065.1. Lineage (NCBI taxonomy): Eukaryota > Metazoa > Chordata > Mammalia > Pholidota > Manidae > Smutsia > Smutsia gigantea. The sequence continues at coordinate 139,777 of JAVSCE010004674.1, read as the reverse complement.
ACCACAAAAGGAATTTACTAAATGTTGAAGATGGCTTACATGCCCATTTAAAATATAACATATTTAATTAGAAATGAATGCAATAGCTTTCATTCTAAGCAGTTAGAATTGGTTCATTTATTTATTCATTCAGGGAAATGTTCACAGCTGGTAATGAGGAAGGCACAAAGTTTCACAGCACAGAATCTTTTTTTTTTGATTTTTTTAATATAATTTATTTTGTTATCATTAATCTACAATTACATGTGCAGTATTATGGTTATTAAACTACCCCTTCATCAGGTCCCCCCCACCCACCCCATTACAGTCACTGTCCATCAGCATAGTGAGATGCTATAATATAGAATCTTGTAATAATAAAATATCACCTTTGATTTGTCAGACTAGTTACTATTTTCTAGGAAAACTACGGGAATTTTTAACCTTGCAACTTTTTTTCCCTGTCAAGGTGGATGTTAGGTAGTTCTTTATTCTCTTTGTGACCCATGTTTATTAAGTATAAGTGATCTTATATTATACAGCTTGTATCTCAAACTTCCCAGGCTTTACCTAATTTTCCGAAACTTAAATTTTTCTTTTGATTATTTTAATTACATTTCACTTTGCTCTAGTGTGTACATATTTGTATACTACCTTCAGTTATTTTAGAGTAAGTTACAATGTTAATTTTTTGAAAACAAATGAGTATGTGTAACTCCAGGAGGAAAATCCTGGGGCAAAATACCTTTGAAACCAAAATCAGTCAAAGGGAGAAATAAAGTGGGAGAAACCTATTTATTTCTTACAAGCAGTCGTCCACCTCTGATCTCCTGTGTCCCACCCCCGCCAGGCTGCAGAAGAGCCCCACCCAACCTCTCTGGTCCAGATATGCCTTCACTGGCCCTCTGTAATTACCTATTGATATGGAGATGAACTACCTTTCTCCACCCCTTCGAAACACCTATTGATATGGAGATGAACTAAGGCCAGGCAAAAGATTATGGATTTATTGCAATTTTACCCACAGCCCACCCCTCCAGAAACTCGTCTTACAATCTACTCATTACCCATCTTCCATAATGGCCCCTGTGCAAGCAAACTAGAGCATTGTAACTAGACTAACAACATACAACAGCAACAGCAATAAAATCATGATAATCCTCAAGCCAGAGGAGTCAGCTAGGTTCAAAGTCCTATGCAGATTTAGTCCATAGCTTGCTCATTCCACAGGCAGTCAATAGCTGAACAGGTAGGGAGTTCAGAGCAATCATCACATAGCTGTAGCCAGGGGTCGTGTCAAGGCCACAGGCACTGTAGAAGAAAATAAACTTAAGAGCAATAAAATACATGTTTTAATGACACCAGCATAGGCACATCTTGTCTAAAATAGGTAGGATGTGTGCAAGAGAATGGTCCTGTGATAGGGCAGTAACAGGAATGGCACCTCATACTGCTTCTGGGGTAATTTCAATTTTACCCAACCAGACAACCCCAAGAATTTTACAGACAAACCAGGTCCCTGAACCTTGGTGCTGTTCACAGGCCATACTTTCTCCTGTAGATGTTGCAGCAGTCTAGGAACTGCCCCTTCTAAATCTGCAAGAGAATCAGAGGTGAGCATGATATCATCAGTGTAGTGATACAACAATACCATTTGTGGTTTCTTCCATGTGGCCAAGTCCTGAGCTACAAGTCCATGACAAATGGTGGACCTGTGGAGGTATCCCTGTGGAAGGACAGTGTATGTCCACTGCCAGCCTTCCCATGTGAAGGAAAACTGTTCCTGACTCTCCTGTGCTATGCCAAAAGAGAAAAAAGTATTAGCAAAGTCCACAACATAATGATACATCCCTAGTTCATGACTGAGCATGTCCATAAGGGCTGCTATAAAGGGAACAGCAGCATGCAAAGGGGGTGTGACTTTATATGATTCCCTGTAGTCCACTGTCATAGGCCAGGAGCCATCTGGCTTTTTCACTGGCCATACTGAGGAATTAAAAGGACTATGAGTGGGCTTTATGATGCCCACCTTCTCCAACTCCTGTAGAGTTTCTCCATTTCCTTGTGTCCCCCACGCAATTTATACTGCTTAGTATTTGTCACTTGCCAAGGTATGGGCAGAGCTGCAGGTGGGTGCTTAGCATGTCCCCTCAGAACTGCCTTTACCACATGTACCCTCAGTCTGAACTCACCTGCAATGGTCTGTAACCACAGGCCCTGCAGGATATCTACCCCCAAAGTATATTTCAGGATGGGATGTACATTATACAATAAATGTACATGGTATTCTCCTTTGAGGGTAAACACCCTATCCCCAATGGGATTTGGGCTTCCTTTACTATAATTGCCTTACCCCCAAAGTCATCTATCACAGCAGGGGTCCCAGGAAACCACTAAGGGTTGCCATAAATCAGAGAACATTCAGCTTCTGTGTCTGCCAGTGCCAGGATATGTTGTACATTCATGGGGGCCAATGAATTGCTAATTCTACATGTGGTATCCAGTCCCCCACACGTCCCCCAAGGTGGGGGCCTTGACCCACCCCTCAGTCAAACCACGATGCCCAATTGTTGTCCTGTGGGGGTGAGGGCCCAGGCGGAGCCTGAGACCTCTTCCCCAGGAAGTCTTGCAGGAACACAGGCTGGACATGAGGCTTTGCCTCTGGCTTCCGTGTCCTGGACCTCAGTGGCTGGAACTGCTGCTCTGGCTTTAATTGGTGCCACAGTTCCAACAAGATCCTACTGGGCTGCCCATCAACTTTTTCATTCACTACCCCTGCCTTTATCAAATCAATCCACATCTTAGTCCTTGAGATCTTCACAGGGCGGTTTGTACCTCTCCTTTCAGTCACAGCCTGTACTTCCTTCCATGCTCTTATTGTTTCAACCTCCCCAAGATCTGCTGAAGTATGAGTAGCCTCACTTATGGGTTGCCCTATGTCAGGGGCACAAATAGTCACTAGGGACCCAAAGAGAAATGGGGGTACTATATGCAGCACCAAATTTCTCATTCCCACAGTGAACACCTCCTCATCAGGGCCCTGGGGGTCCATATTATAGATGATATTTTTCATGCTCAGCTCCCGTAACACCTGCTGGAGTTCTGCATATGTTTTCCACCTAGTGGGTAAGTATGGTAAATCATCCTGATTAGGCCAAACTGCCCTGATGGCTGCTGTCAGCCAATCCAGAAGCACCCAATTCCCTGAGGTGTGATGGGCACTTTTCAATCACTGCTGGAGGGAAGGGTAAGTCATCAGGGAAGCCAGTCTACCCATTTCAGAATCCAACATAACAATGTTTTCCACCCCCATATCCCAGAGACGCAAAAGCCATGTAGGCAGAGGTTCTGATGGCTTCTGCCAATATCCGATGTTCATGTTCACCAACTCATCCTGGGTATAGGGCTGGAGCATGGAGTGCTCCACAAATTGGGGAGGGGGTGGTTCCTCCCTCTGAGAAGTTCCTCGTTGTTGCATTTATATTTTCTTAATTACAAATGGGCAGTCCTTTAATACAGGAGAGGCTTGTGCCTCGGGCGGTGGCCTTGGCAACAGTTGGCCCTTGGTCCCAACCCTCATCCTCTCCCAACATCTCCTCTACCATCTCTGGTGCTGAAGACACCGCTCTTTCCTCCCTGTCCCCAGTGGCTTTCTGCAATGTGGATTCCCCTGCTGTCTCTTGCCTCGCTGTCTTCTCAATAACTGTCTCTCTTTCTTAAGGGCATCCCATAGGTCATCGCCCAGCTCCTCCAAGCAGTGCTGAATTGTGTCTCTCTACTGCCAAAGTCTCTCTCTTTCCTCGATAACCCTCTCTCTTTCTTTGATAACACTTTCTACTATCTCAAGGAAAAAGACATCCCACAATCCCAGCTGTTACGTGGCCACTCAGGGCCTCTAAGCAGTCTTCCATCTCATGGAGGGCTAATTCCACAGCTTCCTCAATTCTGGGGAAGACCCTTCTAGGAGGTGATTTATCCCAGACCAACTCTCCACTAGGGGCTCCCCAGTTGGAAGCCCCACAGATAGAGGGTTCCAGGATGAAGCTGCACCCTCTACCACGGCAGCCACTGGAGCCTCCCCACCATCCACAGGGGTCTTCCGGGCATCTGCATACCATCTCTAGGGAAGCCTGCCCAATGGTCACGCCCATGTAGGCAGATTTTGAGTTCAGAGGTCCTGCAAACTACCACCAGATGTAACTCTGGGGGGAAAATCCCAGGGCAAAATATCTTTGAAACTGAAGTCAGTCAAAAGGAGAAATAAAGTGAGAGAAACCCATTTATTTCCAAAAAGTAGTCATCTACTTCTGGTCTCCGTGTGTTTCTAGGGACCTGGCCAGAGAAGGAGAGGCCCCACCAACCTCTCTGGTCCAAGTATGCCCTAGCTGGCCCTTGTAATCTATTGATATGGAGATGGACTACTTCTCTCCACCTCTTGGAAACACCTATTGATATGGAGATGCCCTAAAGCCAGATGAAAGATTCTGGAAATACTGAAATTTTACCCACAGTATGATTATGATAAAGACTGAATATATGATTGTGCAAAATAGGAAAAATAAATCCTAGTGTGTTTCTAAATCAATTTCTTCTTCCTGTGTTTTTTCACACCCTTAGAATCTCTAGGAGTAGGACTTTTCTATCCTCACAGTCCACTCTTTACTTCCTCACAACTTGCTTTCATTAGTGGAATTCATAAACCTTAGTTGCTTTGATAAGTAAAACTAAAGAATTTTATCCTATGCCTAAACTGCCTAATGTAATACAACTCATATTATATATTTGATTCTTTTTAAACGATCAAAACAAATTAATAAGAGTGGCCTATCTGAAGGAATTGTGCTTTTTTTTTTTTTGCCTTAGGATCAAACAGGGAGGATTTGTGTCTAAAAAGGATGTGAATACTGGCAGATTTGGTTCATTTATTGAGCCAGCTTTGCATATCAACTACACCTTCTCATTTTGAGAAAATTCCAGGTGACAAGGTGTCTTGCCAATGGGTTTCAGCCCCAGACAAGTTCACTATGGATCCAATGAGACCAAAGCAATGACAGTGGAACGCTCTTGGGGTGAAAGGTTTATAGCCAACCTTATTCCCACGGTGGCAGGTGAATCACTAGAATCCCATCCACTCAGAGCGAGTCTGCATGCAGCAAGTGGGTCTCCGTCTCTGGGCCTCTCCACCCCCATAGCCATCTCAGTCTCTGTCCTCCGCACTGCCACCACTCCTCTCTGCTTTCCTGCAACCGCGCCGCCTTGCAGCCCTGCAGCTGTGCAGCAGCGGTGTTGCCCAGAGCACTGGGCAGAGCTCTTTATAAAGAGTCAGTAAAAACATCTTGCCCACATGTGTGTAGTGATCTAGCCAACCAGGGCCAGGTGAGAATCCGGGCCATAGGTACCTTCACTTTATCCGTTCAAGGAAGTATGGAAGAAATTGCGAAAATGTTTTTGAAAATACCCAGTAAATATTTCTGCTATTTCTGTCTTAGCTTCACTCACCCATTCATTCTTTTTTTACATTGATATTTACTGACCATTTAAAAATGCCAAGCATAAAGTCAAAAACCAGGGTGACTAAGATGTTCAAAGAAAAGCTTTGTTTTGTTTTGACAATGAAAGGGAAAAAGTAAGAACTTTAACCTTTAAAAAAATTGCCACTGGCATTATCATGATTAAAAATGGAAATAAAATAAAGAATTTACTCATTTTAATTTTATACAATTATGGTTAAACTATCTTCCTACCCATTTGTACAGAAATACATGCCTGCCTTTAGTTTAAATTCACATGCAGATGGAAAATTTATGTTGAAATGATAAATAAATTAGGAAAAATAACCTGTCTTACATTTCACAAGAGTCCAGTTCCACAGTTACTATATCGTAGTAAAATTCAGGTATACATTACTACATTAAATTTTTACTCTCAATCACTGCAAATTTAAAGAAAAAAGAGATAGGTCACCTGAATATTCAAAACATCTACTTATACAAGGCCTTTCTAAATATATATTTATTATATGTGTGGTGCATATAGTTAAGTGAGAAGTTAATCATGTTACTTAAAGAAATAGGTGAAAAATATCTTCATACATATATTGCCGAAGATAATTCTGTGTGTTGCTCTTATTTATGTTAACATAATTCAGTTCAATGTATTAGAGGAACTATTCACTGATAATGTACCATCTATAGTCTCTGGGCTAGAAATTGATGCTCTAATGGTAAACAAACAGACACATCTCCATTCTTGGAGTGAATTTTCTATTGGGAAGTCAAACATCAAAAAGCTAGCCTGTTATGAATACAATGAGAGCATATTAAAAATCATCTAAGTTTAAGAAAATAATATTTAATCTGAGAAGTAAAGGAGAAATAAAATATAATGGGGGTATGGAATTATCTTTGTGGTGTTTAGAGAGAGCTTTCCAGAGAGTTTATAGGACATGGGAATATTCAGAGATAACAGGATCTTCAACTCATTAGAATTGAAAGAATTCAAACATAACAGCAGATTTGAGAAAGGAGCTTGCAGAAATAGTCAGCGACCAGATCAGTAAAGTATGTGCAAATTATTTGCTGCAATTAGCTATCTTTTATTTGTACTTGATGCTTTAGTTTTTCACATTATTGAATATATAACACACATTTTATTTGTTATTGTATGAATCAGACTCCTTTTAATTATGCATTGTATCTTTATATTAATTATGAATATTATATATATTCATAATATATATATTATATACAGATAATTCTGTTGAAATCAGAGGATTTTTTTAAATGTACGTGGTGTTTTAGATTTACAAATCCTTTTCAGTATCTCTGAAATCTGCAGCAAAATGTCTGTCTGCTATTTAATGCAATTGTAATACAAATATGGAAAAATTGTATTCATTTACTTATATGGGCATAAAGCTTATAGATTAGATCTATGAATTCTCACTCTTTTTCTGAAGAAAAAGAATATTCTTTATAGCACTCTTTAGTGTGAGGATGAAACAAATCAATATATTATTCAGTATATTAACAAGCAAAACACACAGATCAATGCTTTTATTAAGGTATCATTGATTCACACTCTTATGCAGGTTTCACAAGAAAAGCAATGTGGTCATTACATTCATCCTTATTATCGAGTCCCCCCATAGCCCATTGCAGTCACTGTCCATCAGCATAGTAACATGCCACAGAGTTCCTATCTGTCTTCCCAGCTACACTGTCTTCCCGTGACCCCACACACAACCATGTGAACCAATCATGATACCCAACAATCCCCTTCTCCCTCCCTCTGCACCCACCCTCCCCTACCCCTCCTCTTTGGTAACCAATAGTCCCTTCTTGGAGTTTGTGAGTCTGCTGGTATTGTGTTCCTTCAGTTTTGCTTCGTTGTTATACTCCACCAAGAAGGGAAATCATTTGGTATATCTCTTTCTCCACCTGGCTTATTTCACTGATCATAATACCCTCAGGATCCATCTTTGTTATTGCAAATGGTAGCATCTGTTTCATTCTTATGGCTGAATAGTATTCCATTGTGTATATGTATCACCTCTTCTTTATCCATTAATCTATTGATGGATGCTTAAGTTGTTTCCATATCTTGGCTATTGTAAATAGTACTGCAGTAAACATAGGGGTCCATATGTCTTTTTGAATCTGGGAACTTGTTTTCTTTGGGCAAATGCCTAGGAGAGAAATTCCCGGGTCAAATAGTATCTCTATTTTTAGGTTTTCGAGGAACCTCCATACTGCTTTCCACAATGGTTGCACTAATTTACATTCTCACCAGCAGTGAAAGAGGGTTCCCCTTTCTCCACATCCTCACCAGCATTTGTTGTTCCTAGTCTTTTCTATGTTGGTTATCCTAACTGGTGTGAGGTGATATCTCATTGAGGTTTTAATTTGCATTTCCCTGGTGATTAGCGATGTGGAGCATATTTTCATGTGCCTGTTGGCCATCTGAATTTCTTCTTTGGAGAAGTATCTGTTCATAATCTCCACCCATTTTTTAATCGGGTTATTTGCTTTTTGGGTGTTGAGGCATGTGTGTTCTTTCTATATTTTGGATGTTAACCCCCTGTTGGATATGTCATTTACAAATATATTCTTCCATACTGTAGGATGCCTTTTTTTTCTGCTGATGGTGTCCTTTGCTTTACAGAAGCTTTTTAGCATGATGTAGTCCATTTGTTCATTTTTCATTTTGTTTCCCTTGCCCAAGGAGCTGAATTCAGAAAAAAGTTGCTCATGTTTATGTCCAAGAGATTTTTGCCTATGTTTTTTTCTACGAGTTTTATGGTTTCATGACTTACATTCAGGTCTTTGATCCACCTTGAGTTTATCTTTGTGTATGGGGCTAGACAGTAGTCCAGTTTCATTCTCTTACATGCAGCTTTCCAGTTTTTCCAACACCAGCTGCTGAAGAGGCCATCATCTCCCCATTGTATATCCAAGGCTCCTTTATCAAATATTAATTGACTGTATATGTTTGGGTTAACGTTTGGATTTTCTATTCTGTTCCACTGGTCTGTGGGTCTGTTTTTGTGCCAATACCAAATTGTCTTGATTACTGTGGCTTTGTAGTAGAGCTTGAAGTCAGGGAGTGTAATTCCCTGTTTTATTCCTCCTTCTCAGGATTGCTTTGGCTATTCGGGGTCTTTTGTGGTTCCATATGAATTTTAGAATTATTTGTTCCAGTTCATTGAAGAAAGCTGTTGGTAGTTTGATAGGGATTGCATTGAATCTGTAGATTGCTTTAGGTAGTATAGCCATTTTGACAATATTTATTCTTCCTAGCCAAGAGCATGGGATGCATTTCCATTTGTTAGTGTCCTCTTTAACTTCTCTTAGGAGTGTCTTGTTTCCAGAGTACAGGTCTTTCACTTCCTTCGTTAGGTTTATTCCTAGGTATTTTATTCTTTTTGATGCAATTGTGAATGGAATTGTTTTTCTGATTTCTCTTTCTGTTAGTTCATCATTAGTCTATAGGAAAGCAACAGATTTCTGTGTGTTAATTTTGTATCCTGTAACTGTGCTGAATTCAGATATTAGTTCTAGTAGTTTTGGAATGGAGTCTTTAGGGTTTTTTATGTACAATATCATGTCATCTGCAAATAGTGACAATTTGACTTCTTCTTTACCAATCTGGATGCCTTGTATATCTTTGTTTTGTCTGATTGCCGTGGCTAGGACCTCCAGTACTATGTTGAAAAACAGTGGAGAGAGTGGGCATCCCTGTGTTGTTCCCGATCTTAGATGAAAAGCTTTCAGCTTCTCGCTGTTAAGTATGATGTTAGCTGTGGGTTTGTCATATATGGCCTTTATAATGTTGAGGTACTTGCCCTCTATAACCATTTTGTTGAGAGTGTTAATCCTGAATTGATGCTGAATTTTGTCAAATGCTTTTTCAGCATCTATTGAGATGATCATGTGGTTTTTGTCCTTTTTGTTGATGTAGTGGATGATGATGGATTTTCAAATGTTGTACCGTCCTTGCATCCCTGGGGTGAATCCCACTTGATCATGGTGTATGATCCTCTTGATGTGTTTTTGAATTCTATTTCCTAATATTTTGTTGAGTATTTTTGCATCTATGTTCATCAAGGATATTGGTCTGTAATTTTCTTTTTTGGTGAGGTTTGTGCCCGGTTTTGGTATTAAAGTGATGCTGGCTTCATAGAATGAGTTTGGAAGTATTCCTTCCTCTTCTATTTTTTGAAAAACTTTAAGGAGAATGGGTGTTTTTTCTTCTCTATATGTCTGGTAGAATTTAGAGGTGAATCCATCTGGTCCGGGGGTTTTGTTCTTCGGTAGTTTTTTGATTACCACTTCAATTCCGTTGTTGGTGAATGGTCTGTTTAGTTTTTCTGTTTCTTGTTTGGTCAGTCTTGGAAGGTTGTATTTTTCTAAGAAGGTGTACATTTCTTCTAGGTTTTCCAGCTTGTTAGCATGTAGATTCTCATAATATTCTCTTATAATTCTTTGTATTTCTGTGGGGTCCATTGTTACTTTTCCTTTCTAGTTTCGGATTCGGTTTATGTGTGTAGATTCTCTTTCTCTTAGTGAGTCTGGCTAGGGGTTTATCTATTTTGTTTATTTTTTCAAAGAACCAGCTCTTGGTTTTATTGATTTTTTCCATTGTTTTATTCTTCTCCATTTTATTTATTTCTTCTCTGATCTTTATTATGTCCCTCCTCTGGTGACTTTGGGCCTCATTTGTTCTTCTTTTTCCAATTTCAGTAATTGTGTTTTTAGACTGTTCATTTGGGAATGTTCTTCCTTCTTTAAATAGGCATGAATTGCAATATACTTTCCTCTTAGAACTGACTTTGCTGTGTCCCACAGAAGTTGTGTCTTTGTGTTGTTGTTGTCATTAGTCTCCATATATTCTTTGATTTCTGTTTTGATTTGGTCGTTAACCCATTGATTAATTAGGAGAATGTTGTTAAGTCTCCATGTATTTGTAAGCCTTTTTGATTTCTTTCTAAAATTTATTTCTAGTTTTAAACCTTTGTGATCTGAGAAGTTGGTTGGTAGGATTTCAATATTTTTGAATTTACTGAGGTTCTTTTTGTGGCCTAGTATGTGGTCTATTCTGGAAAATGTTTCATGTGCCCTTGAGAAGAATGTGTATCCTGTTGCTTTTGGGTGTAGAGTTCTGTAGATGTCTGTTAGGTCCATCTGTTCTAGTGTGTTGTTCAGTGCCTCTGTGTCTTTACTTATTTTCTGTCTGGTTGATCTGTCCTTTGGAGTGAGTGGTGTGTTGAAGTCTCCTGAAATGAATGCATTGCTGCCTATTTCCTCTTTGATTCTGTTAGTATTTGTTTCACATATGCTGGTGCTCCTGTGTTGGGTGCATATATATTTATAATGGTTATATCTTCTTGTTGAACTGACCCCTTTATCATTATGTAATGTTCTTTATCTCTTGCTACTTTCTTCGTTTTGAAGTCTATTTTGTCTGATACAAGTACTGCAACACCTGCTTTTTTCTCCTTGTTGTTTGCATGAAATATCTTTTTCAATCCCTTCACTTTTAGTCTGTGTATATCTTTGGGTTTGAGGTGAGTCTCTTGTAAGCAGAATTTAGATGGGTCTTGCTTTTTTATCCATTCTGTTACTCTGTGTCTTTTGATTGGTGCATTCAGTCCATTTACATTTAGGGTGATTACTGATAGATATGTACTTATTGCCATTGCTGGCTTTAGATTGGTGGTTACCAAGGTTCAAGGTTTGCTTCTTTACTATCTAACCATCTAACTTAACTTTCTTGTTAAGTTATTGTAAACACCGTCTGATGATTCTTTATTTCTCTCCCTTCTTATTCCTCCTCCTCCATTCTTTATATACTAGGTGTTTTATTCTTTGCCTTTAGTTAGTATTTGGATGGTCTGGTTTCTTTGTTATGATTTTATTTTCTCTGGTGACATCTTTTTAGCCTTAGGGGTGCTTCGCTCTAGAGCAGTCCATTTAACATATCCTGCAGTGGTGGTTATGAGAGGCAAACTCTCTCAACTTTCGCTTGTCTTGAAATTGTTTAATCCCTCCGTCATATTTAAATAAGAATCGTGCTGGATGCAGTATTCTTGGTTCAAGGCCCTTCTGTTTCATACATTAAATATATCATGCCATTCTCTTCTGGCCTGTTAGTTTTCTGTTGAGAAGTCTGATGATAGTCTGATGGGTTTTCCTTTGTAGGTGATCTTTTTTCTCTCTCTAGCTGCCTTTAATCCTCTGTCTTTATCTTTGATCTTTGCCATTTTAATTATTATGTGTCTTGGTGTTGTCTTCCTTGGGTCCCTTGTGTTGGGAGGTCTGTGGGCTTCTGTGGACTGTGAGACTATTTCCTTCCCCAACATGGGGAAGTTTTCAGCAATTATTTCTTCAAAGACACTTTCTATCCCTTTTTCTCTCTCTTCTTCCTCTGGTACTCCTATAATGAGAACATTGTTCCATTTGAATTGGTCACACAGTTCTCTTAATATTCTTTTATTCCTAGAGATCCTTTTATCTCTCTCTGCCTCAGCTTCTCTGTATTCCTGTTCCCTGATTTCTATTCCATTAACAGTCTTGCATCTCATCCAGTCTGCTGTTAAGCCCATCATCGCTTGTCTGATTTCTGCATTGTCTTTCCTCACTTTCCTCACTTCCTCCCTCAGCTCTTGCACATTTCTCTGTAGATCCATCAGTATGGTTATGACTTTTATTCTGAATTCTTTTTCAGGAAGATTGTGCATTTCCATCCCTTCAGGCTCCCTCTCTGGGGTTGTCTGGTTGATCTTAGTCTGAACCATATTCCTCTGTCTTTTCATGGCTATAGAAGTGGTCTGGTAGGTGCCATGTATGTAAGCTGGGCTCTTTAAGACTTTAAAGAGAAAAGGAAAGAAAAAAGAAAGAGAAGAAAAAACAAAAACAGAACAAAACAAAACAAAACAACAACAAAAACACACACCAGGAGTAGATTCTGTGGGGATGCTGTAGGTGGCGCTGTTGCTCCACTCTTTCGCAGCCATGGCGACACCGCTCCACAGGGCCCTTTGTAGCTCTGGTGGTGTGGGAAGGAATGGTAGCCTGTTGATCTCTGTGGGAAGTCGAAGTGCGCCCACTCTTTCTCTCTCGCCAGCTAAGGGGTCTGAAACTCCCCAGGACTCCCAGCCTGCTGGGCTGAGTGTGCCGGGACAATCCAGCTCCTCCACTGGGCTCCTGTCTCTTTAAGACGGCTGAAAAAGTGAGCGCTTCTTTTTTTTTTTTTCTTCCTGATGCTGGCTGCAAGGACCCAGGTGCATTCCCCGCTCAGATCCTGCACACTCTGTCTCTCCCGTCTCCGCTATACCACGCGATGTGTCAGTGCTCCCTGAGCAGATCACCAGGGCTGGTTATTTCGCGGGCCTGTACTTCCACTCCCTTCTGGCTCTGAATCCTCTCCTCCTGCTGGTGTGCTTGGGTTGGGGAGTGCTCGGGTCCCGCTGGGTCATGGCTCTGTATCTTACCCGCCTTGCGGGTGTGCTGAGTCCTCTCAGGTGTAGCTGCAGGCTATGTGCTGTCCTGTATCTTCTGGTCTCTTTTTTAGGAATAGTTATGCTTGTTGTATTTTCATAAATACATATGGTTTTGGGAGATTTCCGCCGCCCTGCTCACACCGCCATCTTCCTGGAAGTCCCTCTTTAGTGTTTTTCATGTTCAGTATCATGTCATCTGCAAAGAGAGGCAGTTTAACTTCTTCCTTTCCAATATGGATGTCTTTTATTTCTTTCTATTGCCTGATTGCAATGGCTAGGACCTCCAGTACTATGTTAAATAAAAATGGTGAGAGTGGGCATCCTTGTCTTGTTCCCGATCTTAGAGGAAAAGCTTTCAGGTTCTCACTGTTAAGTATAATGTTGGCTGTGGGTTTGTCATATATGGCCTTTATTATGTTGAGGTACTTGCCCTCTATACCAATTTTGTTGAGAGTTTTTATCATGAATGTATGTTGAATTTTGTCAAATGCTTTTTCAGCATCTATGCGGATGATCATGTGGTTTTTGTCATTCTTTCTGTTGATGTAGTGGATGATGTTGATGGGTTTTGGAATATTGTACAATTCTTGCATCCCTGGAATAAATCTTACTTGATCATGATGAATGATCTTTCTTATGTATTTTTTAATTCAGTTTGTTAATAGTTTTTGATGGTATTTGCATCTATGTTCACCAGGGATATTCATCTGTAGTTTTCTTTTTTGTGGTGTCTTTGCCTGGTTTTGGTGTTTGAGTGATGCTGGCCACATAGAATGAGTTTGGGAGTATTTTTGGAAAACTTTTTGGAAAACTTTAATGAGGATGAGTATTAGGTCTTCACTAAATGTTTGATAAAATTCCTCAGTTAATCCATCTGGTCCTGGAGATTTGTTCTTAGGTAATTTTTTGGTTATGAATTCAATTTCCTTGCTGGTAATTTTTCTATTCAGATTTTCTGTTTCTTCCTTAGTCAGCCTTGGAAGGTTGTATTTTTCTAGAAAGTTGTTCATTTTTCTAGGTTATCCAGTTTGTTGGCATATAATTTTTCATAGTATTCTCTAATAATTCTTTGTATTTCTATGGTGTTGGTAGTTATTTTTCCTATCTAATTTCTGATTCTGTTTATGTGTGTAGACTTTTTTTTTTCTTAATAAGTCTAGCTATGGGTTTTTCTCTTTTGTTAATTTTCTCGAAGAACCAGCTCTGGGTTTCATTAATTCTTTCTATTGTTTTATTCTTCTACATTTTATTAATTTCTACTCTAATATTTATTATGTCCCTCCTTCTACAGACTTCGGGCCTCATTTGTTCTTCTTTTTCTAATTTTGTTAATTGTGTTTAAACTGTTCATATGGGATTGTTCTTCTTCCCTGAGATAGGCATGTATTGCAGTATACTTCCCTCTTAGCTCAGCCTTTCCTGTATCCCACAGATTTTTGTGGTGTTGAATTATTGTTTTCATTTGTCTCCACATATTGCTTGATCTCTGTTTTTATTTGGTCATTGATCCATTGATTATTTAGGAGCATTTTATTAAGCCTCCATCCATGGGTTTTTCGTTTTCTTTGTGTAACTTACTTCTAGTTTCATACCTTTGTAATCCAAGAAGCTGGCTGGTACAATTTCAATCTTTTTGAATTTACTGAAGCTCTTTTTGTTGCCTGGTATATAATCTATTGAAAATGTTCCATGTGCACTTCAGAAGACTGTGTATCCTGTTGCTTTTGGATGAAATGTTCTGTAGATGTCCATTAGGTCCATCTGTTCTAATACGTTGTGGAGTGCCTCTGTCTCTTTACTTATTTTCTGTCTGGTTGATCTGTCCTTTGGAGTGAGTGGTGTGTTGAAGTCTCCTAAAATGAATCCATTGCCTTCTATTTCCCCCTTTAATTCTGTTAGTATTTGTTTCACATATGTAGGTGCTCCTGTGTTGGGTGCATAGATATTTATAATAGTTATATCCTCTTGTTGGACTGACCCCTTTATCATTATGTAATGTTCTTCTTTGTCTCTTGTTACTTTGTTTTGAAGTCTATTTTGTCTGATACAAGTACTGCAACTCCTGCTTTTTTCTCCCTATTAGTTGCATGAAATGTCTTTCTCCATCCCTTCACTTTTAGTCTGTGTATGTCTTTGGGTTTCAAGTGAGTCTCTTATAGGCAGCATATAGATGGGTCTTGTTTTTTTATCCATTCAGTGACTCTATGTCTTTTGATTGGTGCCTTCAGGCCATTTACATTTAGGGTGATTATCAATAGGTATGAACTTACTGACATTGCAGTCTTTAGATTCATGGTTACAAAGGGTTCAAGGGTAATTCCATTACTATTTAACAGTCTAATTTACCTCACTTAGTATGCTATTACAAACACATCCTAAAGGTTCTATTTTTTCATCCTTTTTCTTCCTCCTCCATTCTTTATATATTAGGTATCATATTCTCTACTCTTTGTCCCTTGATTGACTTTGGGATAGTTGATTTGATTTTGCATCTGATTAGTAATTAACTGTTCTAATTTATTTGCTGTGATTTTATTTCCCCTGGTGACAGCTATTTAGCTTTAAGAATACTTCCATCTATAGCAGTCCCTCCAAAATGCACTGTAGAGATTGTTTCTGGGAGGTAAATTCTCTCAGCTTTTGCTTATCTGAAAATTGTTTAATCCCTCCTTCAATTTAAATGATAGTCTTACCAGTTAGAGTATTCTTGGTTTGAGACCCTTCTGCTTCATTGCATTAAATATATAATGTCACTCCCTTCTGGCCTGTAAGGTTTCTGCTGAGAAGTCTGATGGTAGCCTGATTTGCTTTCCTTTGTATGTGATCTTTTTTCTCTCTCTAGCTGCTTTTAAAAGTCTGTCCATATCCTTGATCTTTGCCATTTTAATTATTATATGTCTTGGTGTTGTCTTCCTTGAGTCCCTTTTGTTGGGAGATCTGTACACCTCCATGGCCTAAGAGACTATCTCCTTCCCCAGATTGTGGAAGTTTTCAGCAATGACCTCCTCAAAGACACTTTCTATCCCTTTTTCTCTCTCTTCTTCTGCTGGTACCCCTAAGATGTGAATATTGTTCCGTTTGTATTGGTGATACAGTTCTCTCAATTTTCTTTCATTCTTGGAGATCTTTTTTTCTCTTTTTGCCTCAGCTTCTTTGTGTTCCTCTTCTCTAATTTGTATTCCATTTGCTGTCTCTTCTACTACATCTAATCTGCTTTTAAAACCCTGCATTGTATATTTCATTTCAGATATGGAATTTCCTAATGATTGACTCTCCATCCTAAATTCATCACTGAGTTCTTGAATATTTTTCTGTACCTCCATGATCATGTTTATGATTTTTATTTTGAACTCTCTGTCAGGAATTTTGGTGAGTTTTGTGTCACTTGGGCCTTTTTCTAGTGTTTGTGAGGTTTTGGTCTGAACCAGGTTCCTTTGACGTTTCATATTTGTATGTGTCACTCTTTAGTGCACAGAAGCTCTAGTCTCTGGAGGTGCTCAGTCCCTGGAGTGATGCTAGGGGTCACAGGTGAGCAGTGCTGGTGTCTAGATGGAGGAAAGAGCTGTTTCCTCCTTCCGGGCTTCAGTGCCTGACTCCACTGTCAGAACCAGTGGGCTGAGCACAAAGATGTAATCCTCTGTGCTTTATGACTGTAGCTGCTGTAGCTGGGGCCCTCCCTATGGCTGGCCTGACACCAGGGCAGGGACTGCTGGTTTGTGATCCACTGCCAGCAGGCCAGGAGGAAGGCACAGCCATCTGCATTTCACAGTGGTGGGCCTAGGAGCTGAGTAGCCAGCCAGGGGGATTGAGCACCTAAAGCTCCTGAAAGTTCCCAACCTGCTGGGCAGAGTGTGCCCAGACAACCTTGTCACCTATCCCTTCTCTTGTGCAGCAAGCACCGTGCAAATCCCACCCATTCAGCAGCCCTCTTGCTCCTAGGAAGCCTCTCAGGCTTCCTGCCTTTCCTTTATCCCAGAGCAGCTGTATGTGAATCCCTGTCCTCCACAAACGGCTGGAATCTCAGTCTCTCCAAGTATTCCACTGGTCTTAGCTTTCCAACCCCACTAATCTCCAGAACACCATGCAGTGTAGGTTTGTGCTCCCAAAGCAGATCTCTAGGTCTGGGTGTTCAGCAGTCCGAGCTTCCACCCCCTCCCAGCTCTATTTCCCTTCCTCCTGCTGGAGAGCTGGCGTGGAGGAAATGCTTGTGTCCCACCAGAGCAAGGCTTTCATACATTACCCTGTTTCTTGAGGTCTGCTCTGTTCTCCAGGTGGATGCAGTGTGCTGCAGCCTTCTTCCCTGTTGTTCTTTCAAGATTAGTTGTATTAACTCTATTTTCTTATTACATGTGGTTTTGGAAGTAGTTATCTGTCTCACCTCTCTTGCCACCATCTTGAATTGCTATCCACAACAGATCTTCTACCCCTAACTTCTTTTAACCCTGACTTCTTCTATGCTTTTTAATTGTGAGGGGTGTTTTGATGTTTTTTTTTTGTCTTATTTTAATTATTAACACTTTAAAGAAAGCCTAAACATATAAGTAGACATGCAATTGCAATTAGAAATGTGTTAAGAAATGTAAACATCTTAAGTATTTTAGTTTGAGAAGGTATGTATAATAACTACAGCAAATACCCCTTTGGAAATGGTCAATCTAGAGAAGAACCAAGAGAATGACACTATTAAAATAGTTTCCCAACACATGAACTGCTATAAAAATAAGTGCTACCACCTGCTTATAATTTCCGCTTGAGAAACAAAATTGGATTAGACTGTAAGGTATGAGTGTACATCATATGCCAGGTAGAAATTCCTGGTTGTGGGAAGTACAGTCTGATGACTGGCTTCTTTCATTGTAATTGTATCAATAAGACTACTTTATTGCTCTTTCATCACATCTGCTTTAAAAGTGTTTCATATTTTGTTATATGTCTCACAACCAATTTCAAAAGAATAATATATTTAATAAAATTACATGTTTAAAATGATTTTATTCTTTATCTCCTTAATATCAGGACTGATGTTGTAGAAGTGAATCCTCCTACGCAGTGCAACATCTGGTCTATTAAAGTTTGTATTATTTGCATGGCCATATGAGATCCCAAGGCAGTAATGTGGGGTCTGTTTGATGTAAGTTATGGAAACGATTCTTTCTAGCTTAAGCCAAACAAGGGAAAGGATTCTGAGGATATCGTAGTAGATGACAGAATTTAAGAAGCAGATGAGCAGAGCTCCAGATAAAAACCTGAACAATAGGAATTTTCGGATTTTCTTTATGGAAACATTGTTGATTCTGAAAATCAGGCCATGTACTCCCAGCTTCTCCAGTCAATGGTTTCACATTCCAACTCCTAGATAGAAATCTTTATTTTTGGTTGAATGTCAAAAAGTCATGGCCACTTGGGAAAGAAAATTCAGAACTATTTGGAACAATATCAATTAAATTATAGGAAACTAAATATTGATTTTTAAAGTAAAAATGAGTCATTGCTACATGTTTCTTGAATGATTCTTAAATTCTTGAAGAATTGCACAATTCTGCTTTTTTCTTTCTTTTTAAAAAATGTACCTCTTTCAGCCACAGGTACATAATAAATGTTTTTCTGCAGCATAAATGCTTAATGTAAAATAAATATTAAAAATCATCTTAAGCATATTCTACAACTAAGATATACACAGTATGTGTTGGAGTTTTTTAATACACACTGCCTATGTGTGCATTCAGTTAGTGTCATTATCTTATTTACTAATATCTACAGTATGTTTATTGTGTTATTGTGTTCATATTAGTAGAAAATTCAAGCAAAAATAAAAAAGAAGAAGAAAGGAACATCTCCCACACTTCATAGAGCATTAATATTTAGTTAGCAGACTTCCACATATCTCTACATACACAAGTGAATACATACACATTTGAATTTTATATAAACAGAC
Source organism: Smutsia gigantea (assembly GCA_032199065.1). NCBI lineage: Eukaryota > Metazoa > Chordata > Mammalia > Pholidota > Manidae > Smutsia > Smutsia gigantea. The sequence goes on along the minus strand of JAVSCE010004674.1, from coordinate 120,863 downwards.
AAAATATTTCTATGAGAATGAAGTTGTGTATTTAAAGGCAATACCTTTATTTAATTTTATTTAATTTAAAAAGAAAACAATAGTGAAATTTCAGGAAAAAAAATTTCCTATATTTCCAATAACAACAGTATATTAGTGACTAAAAGATAACTTTCAATATAAAAAGGTCATTGGAAACTATCAAGAAGTTATAGTTATTATTTTATAAGCTACATGTTAAACAGTTTCAATGTTGCTCGTCTTTACTATATTCATGTTGTTCTTTAATCACGTCTTTTCAATCTCTCAATTCTAGTTTTATAATAAAACAAACTCATTGCCCCAAACCAGTTTTTTACCATACCTTTAATGACTGACAGTCATTATTTCAATCCATCTCTTTTTTAGCCTTTATCATTTAGCCTTTAAAAGAAGTTCCCATGGGGGATGCATTTCCTTGACTTACTGATATTTGAGGATTTCCACCTTCTGTCTTTATACTAGATGAACAAACTGGTTATTATAATACTGCTAATCTTTTCTTTAGTATTTCATAGCCGGTTTGCATTTATTTTCTGAAATTAATGTTAATCTCTATATACTTGTTCTTCTTATCTAGCTGTCTGAAGAAACAATCTTTGTAGTTGAATAATTTAGCTAGAATGTGCCTTGATGCTAGTAATTTTGTGTCAAATTTACCACTTATAATTTTCATCTCAAAATATTCATTTTTTTCATTTTATAGAAAGCATCCTGTGATGTGTTTCAACTTTCTAGTCCATTTATTGCTTCTTGTTTACCGCTAGTCACTAATTATTATCCTTATCTTGAACTAGTAATATCTGTTCTCCTTATCTATAATTTCTTTCAAGTGGCTTTAATCACATTGTTTTCATTTTCCTTCCGCATTCCTCCATGACATTAAATTGACTTTATTCTTTAGAGAATGCATAGCATGATTGCATTTTGTTGAAGCAGAAGCTATAAAGACAAAGAGGTTGCATTCTAGTTTAACAATGTACTAAAGTTTGTGACCTTAGGAAAGTTACTTGGCCAGTTTATGCCTTAAGTTTCATTAATTTTAAGATGAAGAAACTAGTATTTTCCATCTCAGCATGTTTTGTGAGGACTAAAAGAGGTAACACAAGCAATGTGATTATAAGAGTTCCTGTTTTTTCCATTAATATTAGATATTATTATTATTTATCAAATTCATTTAAAAGGTAAATGGTAGTGCAGGATATTGTTCTCATTTTTTTTTCTCTAATTCAATCTCTCTATTATCTCATTCTATTGTTTGATCATGTCCTTTTTGAGCTTATATATTATGGAATTATTAATAGTAGTAAATTCTTCAAAATACTCATAAGAAATCAACTTCAAACCTTTGGAAAAATGTTCTATTCCAACCTGAATTCTTCATCTGCCTTTTATATACTATTTTTCTTCTTTTTGTGATTTTCCCTTTGTATTTGCACAATTTCTAGGCCATTTATTCCATTTTAATTTAGTATAATATGGCTGGCTTTGTCCTAATATTATATTTACATTTTACTAATGTGGGAAAATTCATTCTGATAATTTTCCCATCTTGTCTGGGATTAGTTTGCATCTGCTCAGGCAATTTGGCTGGGATGGGGGGATCCAAGAGGAGAGGGCACCCCCCACATATTTAATGCCTCCACTGGGTTGGGTACAATGGTTGAAAACTGGTTGGACCTCTTCCCTTACAGTCTCTTATTTTCCAGAGTATCTGTGTATCCACTGGTTTCTTTCTCCAACAGGGCAGTGGACTTTGTTAAATGGCAGCTGGTTTCCAAGAGCACAAAATCATAAACTGTTACAACCTGGAACTAGATAAATCACTTTGACTTTATTCTATTGGACCAGCAAATCGCAAGGCCAGCCCAATTGTGGGGCTGGACACAGAGACCACCTTCCAAGGGGAAGAGGACCCTATGCCTACAGAGACAGAAATGATTGTTCTTCACTCTAATATATCCTCTAGCACATTTTATCTGGCCCCTATTTGTTAAATGGAGCAATGAATATCTCCTTCATCATTACAAAAAGTTTAGCAGTTTATTTTAGAACATACTTCTTCCAAGTAAGGGTTGTTGTTATTTCTTCCTCTTCTCTTTTTCTTTGTCCTTATTCTTATTCTTTTGTTCTTATTATGTCACCACAGACCCTCTATGTTTATGATAGAGAATTTTAGAATGCAGTGTGTTAAATGTTGTCTTATACTATTCTTCTGAAATATTGTCTTTTAAGTAATGATATGCAACAAAGCAAAGCAAATATTTTGATGTGTGTTCTTGTGTATTTAAAAATTGATAAACATTTTATAAATATGAGACTTGTGGATTCAGAAGATGTTTAATTGAAAAAGTCAAGAAGCTTGATTGTTTCTTAAGAATGCTCTTTTCCCCCGGTACAGTAATTGGTAACCACAGGGGCATTCATCAGCCTTAAGCCCTGAGTGACTGTGATAAACTTCAACCCCCTAAAGATCTGAAAATCTGTGATAGACAAATAGACTGGTTGAGGTATTAATATTTGTTTTTGAAAATTATCAAGATTCTGGTGTTGTCTATTACTATAGCACAACCCAGACTGACATACCTTGCATTTGATACTTAGTGATAAACTCTGCCTGTATTTTCATGTTGTTTGTATATATATTAATGTTTCTACAATTGAAACTATGAAAATCAGACATTTACATTTTTTAACATATGGATACAAGTTGTCATTTAAGTGACTTTTCAACTTTTTTTTTCCTGTAGTGCTATGGGATTGTGGCTAATTCAATTATCCAAATTAAATAATTCAGTTCAAATTACTATCTGGTAGAAACTAGTTCACTGTTCAAAGAAACAAGCAGTAAGTTATGGAGAGACATTGCTACATTTTCTAATACCCAAACCCAAAAAGAGGCATCAATGTATTTTCTGGAAATCAGCTATTCAGTATATGTGTTTATTGTGCATTACCACTTTATTGATATTATTTTCCACAATATAAAGGCTTATAATTCATGTCTTGATTAGTTAGTAACTCAAGTCCAGTGAATGCTAATACATAGTATTAAAATTGTAAGTTAGGCTGAAAGAGTCCTTCCCTCATTCTTCATTCAATTTATTATATGGCAATAATTATCCCCCAAGCCATATTTCTCTAATTTTTATTTAACTGTTGTTTCAGTGAAAGAATACTTGCATTTAAGTCATTTATGTATACTACTCAAATCAAATAATTTTCAACCTAAGTGATTACATTCTTTACCACCAGCAACACATTACATTTGGAAGAGAAATAAAAAAATGTCAGGTTAGATTCAAACATTTTACAAAATACTGAAAGACAGAGCATGCCCTTTACCTAGTCATTTACTCAGAATTCACTGAGAAAGCAAACTAGAGTTACTTTAAGAATAAATTCAAAGCCATCTGTTCTTTCATTCACAGTTTCCCACTTTTTATTCATAAAAATCAATTGGTAAGCAAAATGTATTTTACCTTAGGTGGAGAAATATTTTCTGGAAATTGAAGATTATTTTATATGATGACTAAAAAAAGTGTTTTAAATGAAATTTCAATAACCATTATTTATGTTTTGAAAAAAATCAATAGAATAACCTGCAAAAGTGAAAATAAAATCTTGAAAAGTGTACATATGCAAAGATATTTTTAAAAAGTATATGAGTATTTAAAATAAATGTGATAATAAAATAATCATAGTAATAATTATGGAAAATATTTTAATAATATTCCCATATTAAGAAATCACCTGCCACGTATTCTAATTGTTACTTACATATAAAATAAATATGAAGCTTAGGGAAAGAGAATATTAAGGAGATTTCTCTACAAATGGTTTGTTATTCTTTTTCCTGTATTGGCTTGAAAATTAATTTGTACTTACAAAATGTTCCAATAATATACTCTTGGAATTTTTTAGCATAATATAACACCAGCAGGCTTATTACTTTACTTTCTATGGTTTTCAATATAAAATTTAGAATGCATTGTTTGCTAATTTCTTGATGGTGACCATCAATAAAAATTAGCAGTATGTCTCTGAGAGGCTGATGCTACTCATTTTTGGAATCAGTGTAAAGGGATTTGGGGAATTTCTAATATTAATTGATAGTGCCTTCTCTATGCATCTCACTAGAGTCATAAAGTGAGATGAAATTTAGATCAAGGGTAAATATATTAGAACAAAATATAGGCGCTCATTAAAATTTAAGGTTGAAGAACTGTTCAAAGGAACTCATCATTTCATTTCTGAAAGAATATATTTTTGTCACAATTTTAAATGCCAATAAATAGAAAAGTAGAAGACTAACTTTAATTTACTTATATAATACAAAAAATTCTTCAAGCTTGAGTCACATGCTGTATATACATTTTAATTTCCTCATGCAGCCTATTGAAGGGTTGCAAATCATGTATTTGTTAAGGAGTTAATATCCAAGACCTATAAAGAACTCATACAACTCAACAGCAAAAAAATTAAACAATTTTATTAAAAAATAAGCAGAGGGGAACTAGATAGACATTTCCCCAAAGAAGATATGCAAATGGTAGACGGCCATGGGGAAAGGTGTTCAGCATTATTAATCACCAGAGACGGCAAATCAAAGCCACAGTAAGATATCCCCTCATACCTGTTAGAATGGCTGTCATCTGAAAGACAAGCAATAAGAAGTGTCAGTGAGGATGCGGAGGAAAGGACCCCTTGTGTTGGTGGGAAAGAAAATTGTTGCAGCCACTGTGGAAAATAGTATGGTGGGTCTTCAAAAAGTTAAAAATAGAACTACTATATGATCCAGCAATCCCCTTTCTAGGTATATATCCAAAGGAAATGAAAAGATGATATTAAAGAGGTACCAGTATGCCTGTAAGAATAGGCAGATAGGTAGATGTAAACAGGGAAAGGGAGGGGACTTCAGCTGGATGCTTGCTTACATTCTGCATATTTCATGTGAGCTGTTCTTGCTGGATGTGTAGTGAGGGTATTGACAGTAGACTGGCCAAACTGGGCTAGTTCCAACACGGAGGAGAAATTGACCCAAACTTCACCCCAGAATCCATGAACATAGTAAAAATCATTTCCCTGTTCTTAGTGTAGCAAATTCACACCTTCCCGTGCCATGACATTTCCAATGAGGACCAAATATAGCCAAAAATTCTTCTGCTGATGTGAGGGTAGAGCAAGTCTGAACTCTGGAAAAACTCTGTTCCCTTTGAAACCTAATCCTTCTTAGTGAATATTCATCTCCCTGTGCATAAAAAGGCTCCCTATTGTTCTGTCAGGACAAGCCCCTCTGAGTCTGCCTGCGCCCACTCTTGGGCATGTACCATTATCTTTCCCTATACTCTTGTTTCCAAATACTGCTTTTGTGTGCCCATTCTTGAATTATTTCTCACAAGGAGACCAAGGGTCTGTTGGGGTGACACTCCCATGGTTTTTGCTGCATTATTCACAATATCCAAAATATAGAAATAACTTAATGTCAGTGGATGAGTGGATAAATATGTGATATATTCAATGGACTATTTTTCAGCTATGAGAAACATGGAAATCCTGCCTGTTGAAACAACAAGGATGGACCTTGAGGGAATTATGATATATAAAGTGAGCCAGACAGAGAAAGACAAATGAGGTATAACATCACTTACATGTGGAATCTGAAAAAGCTGAACATATAGAAACAGAATATAGAATAGTGGATACCAGCGGCTTGGAAGTTCAAGGAAAAAGGGAGATACTGGTCAAAGAGTACAAACTTTCAGTTATAAATCTAAGAATTTCTGAAGAGAGCTAATGTACAGCATGGTGATCATACTTAACAATATTGTATTATATACTTGAAAGTTGCTAAGAGAATTGATCTAAATGTTCTTACCATAAGAAAAAGAAATAATAAGGTGCTATGATGCACGAGTTAGCTAATGCCTGGTGGTAATCATTTTGCCATGTGAATATTAGATCAACACTCTGTGCACCTTAAACTTGCTCCCTATATTTATAATATTTGTTGAGTGAATAAATAAATTTGAATCCATGTTTCCTGGTTTAAAAAAAAAGAGAGGAGGGGGAGTTGGTCTGCAGAAACAGATAATGTGTGAGACAGAGATTGGGTGAATTTTCACTAATCCCATTTCTTCATCCTGGGCACATGAGAGACAATACTTTCCATAATCACAGTAATCTTCTGGTGCCATACTTGCTCTGTGACTTGGCTAAAGCACTGTGGGGAAAAGGGGTTACACACTGATGGACTTGGCCATAAGACCTTCTTTCTATCATAGGCTGTTGATGGTCACTGGCCAGCTGTGAAGAGGTTCGAGTGGTGATTCTGGGGCAGGCCTAGGGGGACAATGGTGCAGGTGGCCTCTAGATCTCTAGCTTCTTCCTGGCGGAGAGGGGGCGCGCTGTAGCACACGTTAACTGTGCTGGACTATGATGGAACTGAGAAACAGATTTTTGTTGTTTGGATTCACTGAGTTTTTAAGGTTGTTTTGAGCAGCAGCTCAGAATTATTATCCTGACCAATAAAATATAAAACCGAAAGTATTCTGTTAAGGATATTCAAATCTGTGTCAAATATTTAATAATGCTATTAGTTTTCATCTAGTCTATTTTGATTGATCAACTCACAAGAAAGCAGTATTAGTTATATGATTTTTGTTTCATAGATTCAAATCCTTAAGGCAGTTCCTAAGAGCATTAAAAATATAAAGTTTAGACAGTTTTAAAATTGATTGCCAATTACAAATAATATGAGATAGAAGTAGCAAATATAAGTATTATACTTGTAATATTTCGGCTTAAATATTATTACATTCTTGGCATGCACTTGCCTGTATAAAATGAGGCTTAATAACACACGGATGTGGCCATCATTAATGCAATTCAGAAACCCATACAGAGTGATTAAAGCAACCCAAATCACTCTTGATCGTATTTCTGACCACTTATGATAAGTGTCTTTATACTGTCATTAGCTGAGCTTGTACTTGATGATTTTCTGTGTCCTTGTCAAGTAATTGCTTCAGAACCAGATCAATAAGAATCTATAAAAAGAATTAAGATCAAACTCAGCTCAAATATCCTCTTCAATGTAGAACTGTCCTCTTTGACATTAGCATAGCACAATTAATATACATATATGTTCACTGTGAGCTCCGCCACCCATTCCCTCCATTGGACAAAAGAATTTCAAAGCCTCAGGATTCTTCACAGAATTCAACATAACCTCCGGATGAAGAAAAAAAAAAGCGTGCTCATAGCATCTCAGACTCTACCAGTTCAATGCATTTCCTTAGAAAGATTTTAAGTGTTTGATGGTTGATATGCCTGAAGAAAATGTTCTTCATGATGGGAAAAAAAAGAAATTAAACCTAGTAGCAGTTTCTTCTTCAAGCTGTTAGGGTAAAAGGCTAGAACTTACAGAACAGTGAATAAGTACTAATTAAATATCTATTGACATTTATTCAGGATTAGTAGTCAATATATTCAACTTCAATACAACAATTATTGGCTGAAAATTATAGTGTGAGCAGGTGCATGTTGGAGTAGTGTTGTTACTGTGCTGAATGCACTTGTGCTCTAGTATGTATAGTCCACAAGTAAAATATAAGTGCAATGTATACACATTATAAAAGATGTTCAAATATGTGCTATGACCAATTGCAGAATGTCAATGACTCATGATGAAGAGTTTTTAAATTTGCCTCTGAATTTCTCTAGTTAAAAAAAGTGTGTGTATTTGTATAGATTGATTAAAATAATCTCTTATTTTCATGTTTCACATTCAGAGTTATTTTATTTTCCCTATACTTTCTTATAGGCTCACTTCTTTGAAACAAGTTATTGTGCATTATGTAATCCTACCAAAACCACAGTCAAATTTTCCTCACTGGCAAAGCTGTGTTGAGACCTCAATAGTCCATCCACATTGACGCAGTCACAGCTTAGACCATTCCAGGAAGTTGCCAGTTATATCGTGCTTTATAAAGGTCAAATATGTGCTTGACAAACAAATTGTGAAAATTGTTTTGGAAACATTATTTTTACCACTGTATATGCATAGTTTAAAAAATGTTAAAAATTGTTCTAAAGTATCAAGATTTTATATGGAACAAAATAACTCATTACCACTCTTTGCTGATGTTTATGAGAGATATTTCTTGTTTAAAGTAGAAAACCACATAGCAAAATGAGGCAACCCCAAGAAGTTCTAGAACTTTATGCTATCATTTGAGGGTAATTATCAGAATTGTAACTAAATAACAGATTTCATTATAGTTCACACATTTTAGGATAAAACTTAGGAAGATTTTGCTGCCACAGTTTTGGGACTATTTCTTTCTCTTTTAAAATATGACTATGACATAATAAACAGTATTTTTTTCAGTAACATAATTTACCTCCTTTTCCTATTAATTGTAAAATGTAAAACGTAGTTTTAGCAATGAAATATCCATGTTATTCTCTTTTTTAAATTTGTCAGTTTATCAGCTTAGAAGCAGTTAGTACATTTATTTACATCTGTTTTCTTTTTGGCATCATACATTTCTGAGGAAATGCTATAAAATTCACATCAGTTTTATTTGTAAAACAAGGTCTATACTTGGGAATAGTATGATAATTCAAATAATAATATATAAATTATGTGTATATATTTATAGTATAATACATAAATGTAATATCTTATAAAATGAAATTATGAATAAATGCTTCTTATCTGATGCCTAATCTTTCCTTTATTCCATATAAAATTCTCGTAATAGCTAATTCTTCTCAGTCATAATTCTGTTTTATTTTTATTTTGGGTGGTGGTGAAAGGCCTAAAAAAATAAATGTCTTTTATTCATCTATTCTAAAATATTGTCCTTTGTGCCTGTCTTAATATAAATTATAATATAATACCTACTATGCTTCAGGAACTATACTAGGGAATATAAAAAGTAATACAACAAATTAAAAAACAGGCAAAAATTCTGGCCTTGAAAGGCTTATACTCACATAAGGATAATACAAAACAAACAGAATAAACTATAAAAAGGAGAAAAGAAGTGGAGAAGGTGACAGGTGTTGAGTAATGCTCTCTATGGACTGGAAAAAGTGCAGGTTATTTTAATAGGGATAAGAACGTTCATAACTCAGAGGCATTACAGGTATAAGCTCTTGTCCTTGAACTAAATAATTCTTCCTCATTCATTGAGAATACTGTGGGGGCTTTGCGGAGCCTCATTAGAGACTATATGGTGTAATCTTCCTGATATTAATGAGGCTTTATATTTTTCCTTTCATCTTAACCTTGAAGACTTTATCATGAGCACCGAGACACCCCTGACTTAAGCTTTCATGAAATAAGTGTCTATGAGGCAAGTGGAACAGTTATTTAGGATAACGGTACTAAAATTTCATAGTATTCTTTTCTAGCTTTTGCAGAATGCTGCATGTTTAACAGAGGTGTGTGAAAATAATAGACTCCTCTCATTTTCCACAGATGATCTGTTTCACCAAGCTGTTCTTGGGAGAAGACACAAGGTGTAGAGAAAAAAAGAATTAAAATAAGAATCAGAGACTCCATGCTCCCATTTCAGATGCTCAACTTTTTGCAGCGTAACATCCTCTCTGAACCATGATTTCTTTTGTTTAGTTGTCCTAATAATTCATGGCTGCCTAACACAGCTACTGTGAGTAGCCAAAGAGGTCATGTGTTTTAAATTCATTAATGAATTTTAAGGCAGTAAATAAATATGAGGTGATATTTATCATTCCTATTAAACCTTTAAAGGTACATAACTGAACTATATTTAAGGAAAATAGGCAAGAAGAAAATTTCTAGTTATTAATCTATGCCTGCCCATCTAAACAAAATTTTCTCTGAAGATTTATCTTTGCCTATTTGTGTTAATTTAGGACTAATAAATTGAATTTTATGTATATGTAACCAACCCTTTTGATCCTGTATTAGCACTTATTTTACATTGCAAATATGTGCCTTTCATTTTCATTAAACTGAGATACTTGAAGATAAAAACAATCTCATGTTTTTAATTCTTCACAAAAATTTTCATATTAATAGGTTTTTTAAAAAGGATAGAATGAATAAATTAGTATAACATTTTATATTAAATTAAGTGAATCACAAATACCTTGAAATTTCCTGAGGAAAAATGAAAGAATGCATGAGTTTGTCATGTTTGGGGATGTTTCAATGTTTACCAGATTAAAGTTATTCCTTGAAGCTTTCCAATTATTAGGCAATAACTATTTTATTTTTTAAAGATTACAATCCTTAGAAGTTTCACTACAGAGAATAGAGATAATTTTTGAAGATTTACTGGAAACCAACATTTCATTATCTTGAATTCTATTCAGTTCCAGCCGGATGCATACGTTTAATCAGTATTTCATTGCCATTGTATTTTTCAAGAATCTGTAAAATTTCACACCTATTCACTTGATTCTGAAATCATTAGCTTTACTTTTGAAACCATGGAAACTACTGTGTTCCTGTAATCCTGTCTTCTTGATCTGTATTTATAAAACTCTATTAAGCATAGAATGTGAAATCATGTCGGTAACTGTAGACACGATTTGTAATTTTTGATGTCTTACTACCAGGTAAGAACTAAATGGCATAACATTAGTTTTTAACAGGATCTTTTGTATGAAGTATATATGTACATATATAATGTTATTTTCACATTCTCTCACTTATGAAAATCATGCTATTGTTTGCAATTTGTGTCTGAGGATTTTCTTTCCCTTTATGAGTACAGGCTCATGTGAATTTATCTCAGTTGTACTATTTCCAACTCCTTTCATTCTCACAAGTGGGTTAGGCTAAGTAAATACTTTTCAAGATACAGTTCTGGAAAATTTCTGTTCATATAGAAAGTACATAACTACTGAAGTCTTGCACAAGACTGATGACGATAAAACATTGCTCAAGGTAACTAATTCAGGTTGAAATGAATCCTATCTGAATGACTAGAGCGAAATAAAGTGGTCATTTTTGTTTGATTAGCTCACCCTTTCTGAGAGCATATATCACATAACTGCCCTTCCACCCTGTGCTCAATTCACTGGCGTCACTAGCATGTGACTCCCCCTGTACTTTAATAGGCTGAGGACTTCGCTAAACGTCATTTCCTCTACTCCCATTTTTCAACCTGTGAAACCAAGTGACGTGTTCAAACTTGGTGTTATAAAATAGAACTTAAGTGTTTAGATTGCAGTCAGAGACTGCTTGAGCTTGAATCCCAGCTCGGCTACTAATCTGGTGTGTGCTCTTGGGAAAGCTACCTCACCTCCTTAAGGCAGCATTTCCGCCTATTTTAAAAGGGTGGGATTAAGACTCTTTCAAGGTTAAATTAACTCCCACTTATATGTTGTGGGAATAAAACCACTCTGCAAATACAAAGTACTTAAATGGTGTCTGATATAGTAAGTGCCATTTAATTGTTATTATTTTGAAATATTGGCTGTTGTCACATTTCCTCTCCTTAGCTTTCCATTGAAATGCCAAATCAAATATTATTTTTTATGTTAGTCGCTTTACAACATTCTCCAAAAGATTCTCGCTTTTCTCATCAGTTTTTCCATAGCAGTACTGGTGTGCATTTATGACACTTAACATCATGGGTCCTAGAAGGTTGCATATGTTTATTTCTACTACTCTATGAGCTCATTGAGGGCACTGAATTATTGATTTTTATTTTTACTGAGTTTAGTATGGAGCTTGCTTATGGTTAAAACATTAAAATATTTGTTGAAAAACATTATTACATATATGTGTATGCATACACATAATGTATATAATTTTTAAATAGTTCTAAGTGAAGAATTCAGTTTTTAAAAGAAATGCATACTTTCTTTGCTCATTTAATGAATAATTAACTGTGATGTACAGAAATATTCATTAAGTATCTGAAACTACAAAGAAACTTCATTTTAACTTCAGATCTGTTTTGAAAATTATTTCAAATTTGTATCCTTATTAATTTAGTTCTTTGTAACTTTTGGTAATTTTAAATACATTTCCTCATTAGAGTTTCATAAACACTGTGGCAGAACAGATATTGTTAGTCCTAATTTTTAAACTGATATGATGGTTTGGAAAAGCTAACATGTTCAAAGCAACAAATTAGAAAAGCCAACTGAAGTCCAGAGTCTGTGCATTTTTGTTTATTCATCAAAGGCTTTTCTAATGCTTTGCCCACTCTTCTGTTTGTATCCCATTATGAACTAGATTTAAACAATTCACATACCACTGTTTATAATTTCAACCTAAATGTTTTTATACTCTTCACAGTAAGCATAGCCTTAAAATATTGACTCCTCTTAATACAAGGTTAAAAAACAAAGAAATGGGGAACTTGAAGTTCAGGTTATGAGTTTGACTGACAATGACTCTTCTTATTCCTATTTTATTATTTTTAAGGTGCTTTCAAATATTTTCATGTAAATTCCACTAATCACTCCAGGAAGTCACAAAAATTTTCAGCTGAGATTGAGTTGTGCTTTCTTCAGATAATTTTGGCTTTCCTTGTGTTCTCTTTATAAAGAATCCCATATTGCCTGCAAATATTTCCATGTGAAAGCACATGACTCTTCATGGAGATAAACACAAATATCAGATGCATCATTGATCTGTGCTTCTTTCAGATAACTTTTAAGCCAACTTAGAGAAAAAACATTTTTCCATTGCACTAAAATTAAAAGTGCACAATATTACCTTGTATTAAAGGAAATATCAAATTCAATATTTTTTGAAATTCATACAAAAACTTTGCTTTTATTTTATGTACCATTTCCTTTTCATCCCAGAAGAGGTTTGTAACTGGTAAATATAACTAATTTTTCTCAACATAATAAATGAGAATTGAGTTATCCCTCCTAAAGAACCAAATATATATTTTTGAATGTTGTAAGTGACTCCATCTGATATAATCTTTTTTTTAAATGGTTGGACATAATTATTTTTTCCCACTCTAATTTTTAAAATTATATTGGTTTCAAGTATAAAACACAGTAATTTGACAGTTATCTACATTATTAGTTGTTCACCCCAACTAGTGTAGTTACTATCTGTCAACACAGAAAGACGTTACATAACCATTGACTATATTCACCATGCTGTACTACTATCCCCGTGATGAACTTATGTTATGATTGAGATTTTGTTTCCCTTAATCCTCCTTGCCCTCCACACCCACCCACTCCCCCAAGGTAACCACCAGTCACTTCTCAGTGTTTATGAGTCTATTACTGTTTTGTCCATTTTGTTTTGTTTTTAGAGTCTACATATAAGGGAAATCATATGATATATGTCTTTCTCCATGTGACTTATTTCACTGAGCATAATACCCTCTAGATCCATCCATGTTGCAGATGGTAGGATTTCTTTTTTTTTATGGTTGAATAATATTCCACTGTGTATATGTACCACATCTTCTTTATCCATTAACCTATTGATAGATGCTTCAGTTACTTCCATATCTTGGCGATTGTTAATAATATGGTAATAAACATACAAGTATTATAACATCTTTTTGAATAAGAGATTTCTTTTTTTTCAGGTAAATTCCTAGAAGTGGAATTACTGGGTCATGTGATATTTTTACTTTTAGTTTTTGAGGTACTCCCATACTACTTTCTATGGTGGCTACACCAATTTACATTTCCACCAACAGCATAGCAATGTTCCCTTTTCTCCACATCCTCACCAACACTTGCTATTTCTTGTCTTTTGGATAATGGCCTGGTATGAGGTGGTGTCTCATTTCAGTTTTGATTTGTATTTCCCTGATGGTTTGTGATGTGGTACATCTTTTCATGTGCCTGTTGACCATCTATATCTCTTCTTTGAGAAAAAGTCTATTCAGGTCTTCTGCCCATTTTTTAATTTGTTTTTTTGGTGTTGAGTTGTATGAGTTCTTTATATATTTTGGATGTTAACTTCTTATTGGGTAAATCATTTGCAAATATATTCTCCCATACTGCACGTTGCCTGTGTATTTTGTTGATGGTTTCCTTTGCTGTGCAGAAGCTTTTTAGTTTATCTTTGCTTTTGTCTCCCTTATCTGGGGATACGTATCCAGAAAAGAACTTACTATTGTTTATGTTCAAGAGATTTTTGCTTGTTTTTTTCTAAGAGTTTTTGGTTTCAAGTCTTATATTTAGGTCTTTAATCCATTTTGGGTTTACTCTTGTGTATGGTGTTAGAGAGTAATCAAGTTTCACTTTCTTGCATGTAACTGTCCATTTTTCCCAATGCTATTTATTGAAAAGACTATTTTCCCCATTGTATGTTCTTACCTCCTTTGTCATAAATTCATAAACTATATAGGTGTGAGTTTATTTCTCGTCTGTCTATTTTCTTTCCTTGATCTGTGTGTCATTCTTGGGCCAGTACCATACTATTTTGATTATTGTTAACTTTGTATTTTAGCTTGAAGCCAGGGAATATGATACCATCAGCTTTGTTTAATAGCCCCTCAAATAACCAAAGTACATACTGACCAATGTACATACTGCCACAATTTGATTTATGAAAGAATATAAAATCTAGTTGATCAATGAACAGTGTGAGGGTCAGGGATGTCAATCCCACAGGGAGTTGAAAATTCATATACAATTTTTGATTCTCCAAAAACTTAAATGATAAGAGCCTACTGTTGACTAAAAGCCTTACTGATAACGTAAATGATCAGTGATCATATATTTTGTATGTTATATGTATTACATACTGTGTTACTAAAAAGTAAGATTGAGAAAAGAAAATGTTATTAAGAAAGTAAAAAAGAGATAGATTTACAGTACTACTGTATTTTATCAACAATGTAAGTTTACCTTGTTTACAAGAGGAATTGTCTGTCAGTACCTGCATCAATACAGTCTCATATGGTACAAAACCCTGTAGATATTATATGTACTTCTAACAACAGACACCAAAAAAAGGAAAAGATAATGGCGAGAACAGGTATAATGATTCATGCACTGATAATGAAAAAGCAGCAATATAATTGCTTCATGGTAACCTAGCCTATATACCAGTGCATGAATCAGAAATTTTTTATGGTACATGGTATTACACTCATATTCATAATACAGTTTTAGAAACATTGTTACATTATTTATAAGCACTGTGATGATAGGTTGATATGTAATTTCTCCAATTATAAGAGAAAGAGGCATACTGTACAGTAATGTAGTTGAAAACAAAGTTATAAATCAGTAAGAAAACTAACACATTATTAATTTATATTAAACATCACTCACCTTATGCCTATGTAAGGATAGGCTACTCAATTCCATACAAGGCTGGCACATGGTGCTCTACATGAGGAACACTTAGTCATGATGAGGAGGAGGACACAGAAAATGCCTCATACAGTTCTTGCCATAGAGTTTTTAGATTTTCACACAGACACACCTATATACACAATAGATAAGTTTAAGTGTATTGCATGGTGCCCATTTAATAGTCATTGAGTGGATGTGGATCATCCCAAAAGTTTTCATCCTCATCATCTTCATGTTAAGTAGGATCTAATGGTGATTATAGTTGATAACACAGTTTTGTATAAGTGAAATTTGCTAAGAAAGTGTGACTTAAATGTCCTCATCAAAAAAAAAAAGATATGTGAGGGGATGGCATATAAATTAACTAGATGCATCCTTTCACAATGTGTACATATTTAAAATCATGGCAATGTGCACTTTAATACCACATAATTTTTTCAATTATAATTCAATAAACCTTAAAAAAATATATAAGGAATTAGCAAGTAAACAGTCCTAAGAAATTAATTCTTTTTGGTTTCCTTATTTTTTTTGTCATTCTCATTGAGCATTTATCATAGATATGCAGAAAAAATACAAACATATAATTTTTAAATTCTAAATAAAATATAGTTTTCTTTCATACCTTACAACATTAAGTCATCAATGCGTTTCATTTTACCTAATTAATTTATATTCTGCTTAATCCTTTTCCATATTTTGCTATGTTAGTTGACAAAGCAGCAGTTTAAAAGTATTCAGTTGGATAAAAGATAATATGGCTTGGGTTATAAATAGTAACATAGAATGGTAATAAATAACCTAACATTACTGTGTACAACTGTGATGTCTGCTACCTTGAGCTAGAAGAATATTGACAGCCAAAGTTTTAATTATCAAAACTTAAAGACGTTTAGGCTGGGGAAATAGGTGTTTTTGTGCAGCAATATATATAATACATGAGATTTTGAGCTGTGACTAATAAACATTTAATAATGATTATATTAGACTCTATTTTCCTTTGAGTCTTCTCTTGATGTATACAATAAAAAACAGGTGTCAGCTTATTCTGCAGATGCCAGAGTTTAATAATTTTTACCAAGCTTGACATTATTCATCTGGAATCAGGCTGCTGGCATTGCTATTGCTTTGGAGAACTTAATTAGGAATTAGGGAATTTGAAGAACAAATAATATGGTTCACTCATGATGAGAAATAATTTAGATGCCTTATTTTGAAATATGAATATTATACATCCAATGTTTTGTGCTTTAAAAATAATTTATTAGAACAGAGAGAAGTAAATATGACCAAAAAAACAAAACAAAACTCTAAAGACTTCAGCATCAAGGAGTTTTGCTAACTTGGCAATTCACTCTTCTGTTTCATCTGTTAAAATCATTATAATAGAAACTATACCTGATACATTATCAATAAAACTGTCTGTAAAACCATGAAAAATGCAGTTTTTGTCACAACTTCTTTTTTTCCTTCAGTCTTAAATAAATTATTCTTTCTTGAAAGCAATACTCTAATGAATATGAGACATATCTCTTTTAATCCTTAATTTTTCTATCTAAGCAAAGACATTTTTGGAAATGTAACTGGAGGATTGTTTTATACTGGAATCATCTTTTTACCTGCTTGTAGTCCAATCTCCATATCATCCCCAAACCACATGAAGTAGCTGCTTCTGCGTGAAGCCTGCCTTCTCTCTGGGATTGGGGTGGTCTATCTTTCAGACCTGATGTTTCTCCACCTGTGGGCCCTGTGGCTGTGATACCCATTGGTGAGCTCTACAAAGCATTTCTCAGCCATTTCCAGGCTTCTCTCACAGATGCTGGTGGAATTTCATCTTCTGAGACTTCATGGTTCATTACCACACCAGGGTCAGTTTATTTGAAGTTTGTTTTTGTTTTTAAATCCATGACAGTATCATAAGCATTCCACTTATGAAAATGGTAGTAGATAACTTAATCCATGCTGCTAAAGGTGGCAAATTACTCTATTTTCTTTTCTTAGTCTAGTCAGAACAGCATATTCTGTTCCACTAAGTTTTCTGTCCCTGGCTTGGTTCTCCTAATCTCTTGAAACCAATTGTCACCTTGAACTCCATTTTTCTATTATGAATGCTTGCAATTCCTATTGTAAGAAGGAAGAATTCAAGTGTGTGTCCCTTATCTTTCTGTTGTTTTTCTTACATACTTTTTGGTATCCATGAGGTATTAAAAAAAAGATCTGGGCTAAATGTTAAAATTTGAAATCCATATAAAAGAATGGATCCCTTATACTCTCCTCAAAGAAATGAAAGGAAATCTCAAGTCATGCCTGTTAGGCCCGTGCAATTTGAAAAACTGCCCTGAAAACAATATTTCAATGAATCATTAATATCCTGACTTTCATAGATTGCAAGGAGAATGTAAATATATCTGTTCTCTAGTTATAATCAATTCCACCTATATAAGTAATGATATGCAATTATGTTAGATCACAAATAATATCCAACTATTGATGAGCATTCATTTGTATTTAAAGTGAAAAATGCTATTTTTAAGTTTATCTAACCCATTACCTTTAACAAGATTCTATTTCTTGAAGACAATTAAAATTAAGGCTGCATTTAAAAAAATGCATATTTCTCATTCCAATTCCAATATTGGCTATTGTCTATGACTATAAAGATTATGCTCTCACTGCCTCTTAAATACTTCCATCCAAAATTTAATGTTTTGATTTAATAAATTTTTATGTTATTTTTAAAATAATTAATTACCTTTCACAGATTGCTTACAAATACAAATATTCATTGACATATCAGAAATATTAAGTATTGGTTGGTGTAGCTAAAAATATGGCATATCAAGGCATATTTTTAAAGCAATAAGATGTGAAATAAATTTTACTTACTATTTCACTTTCAGCAGGTCACAGTTTTCAGCATTAAATGAAATATACAGTTTACTGATGTTAATACTTTTATGCTTTTTTTATGTGAAAGGTTAAAAGAATATATATTTATGGAAATTGCTCATTTGATTAGTCAATATTTCAGGGATTTTATATTTCAAAAGCATTCCTAAGTTATCCAAATAATTATAAACATATTAACTTTTAGGGAACAACATAATGCATGTAATAAATAATATAATAATAATATTCATCATTATTAATAAAACTGTCAGCATCTCAGGAATTGTATGTTTTGAGGGAGTTAATGTTCCAATAAACCTTTAAGACTTGTTAATTCTGTATTGGTTTTGTCTTAAAATATAGTACAAAATATTCCAAATTTTAAGTATATATCCACTTACAATCTGAAAGAAGGAATATTTTTAAAAATCTGGTCCTAATTAATTTCAGTAGACCAAATTCTATTGTGCATGAACTAGGTAAATGATGATTTTTACCAAGATTTGCACACAATCTTGCATGTCAGTGTTATTAACTTCATGTTGAGAAAGTTGATGAAGAAATTGAATCTTAAAGGGACTAAGTTACTTTCTCAAGGTAATTCAACCAATAAATGTCATTATAGTTCAAACACACATTCATGTGACTAATTCATGGAACTCTCCCAATTTTCACACAAAGTAGAATTTTTTCAAAATTAGGTTTGAAATGTGACATGCTGAGAACCTCATTTACTTAAGCAATACAAGTAATTTGAGTAGAGAAGGGTATTCTTTGCTTTGAAATGGGGCAAATATACTTGTGACTTGATTTAGGGAATGCTTCTGGAAAATATAAAACTTAGGACAAGATGGTGAGTCTATTGGTTTATGAAATATCACAAAGAAACACTGTTAGAGGTCAAGTAAAATGGGTTAGAAATTGTATATGTGTATGAGTATTTTGTATTATGAAAAAAGAGTTGGTTGCTTGTGAATTAATTGTTTGAGCAAAGCATAGTGCTTCCATGTAGTTCTAAATGCTAAAAATTACTTCATAGGGATTATTTTCATATGTATTTTGAATTATACACAGACTAACTTTACTGCATGAAGGAAGAATTACAATGAACATTAAATAAGATGGTGATTATTTTGCTAGTCTGTGGATTAGGGAAAAAATAGGAGAGAATAGGAACTCTTTGAGTTTTGTTTTTTCCTCCAAAATATTCAGAACAAGGAAAATAAATTTTGAAACATTCCATATTAAACCCTGTAATGGAATGAATGTTTGCATTCCCCCAAAATTCATGTGCCAAAATCCTAAGTCCCAGTGTGATGGTATTAGGAGGAGGGGCTGTCGGGAAATAATTAGGTCATGAAGGCGGCACTCTCATGAATGGGATTAATGCCCTTACCAGAAGATACATGAGAAATTCGTCTCTTTCTCAGACCCGTGAGGTTACTATGAGAAGCTGGCCATCTGCAAGCCAGGAAGAGGGGTCTCAACCAGACTTTGGATCTTTTGGCATCTTGACCTTGGACTTCCCAGCCTCCTGAACCATGAGAAATAAATTTCCTTTGTTTAGCCTCTGAATCTATTGCAATTTATTATAGCTGCCCAAACTAAGACAAACATTTTTCTCTAAAAATGGGCACTTATATTTCTTATAAAAGGACTGATTATTATGTATATCCACCCACTGTAGAACAATAATTACACCAGGAGTGCAATAGAGGTTTAATTAAATTTCAGGTAAGCAACTATTTCTTATCTTTCCCTTGGCATATAAATTTTTTCTCGGATTATCACACAGTTGTTGGAAGATTTAAACATGAAGTTTGACAGTATTGATCACCTGCTTACTGAAAGCCAAGGTCACCAAAAATGGATTCTTTGCCTTTAATTCTATGCCATAATGCACATGAAATAAGTAAAATGGCCAAAGTTATACAGAAAAATTTATGTAAAGGAATTAATAAAATTAACAACTTCTATTTAGCTCCTAAATATACTTCAAAAATACATTAACATCTTGAAATAGAAGATTTATTTTGCCTCTCTGCTACATTTTTGTGGGAAAATAGTTCAGAAATAAAGGAGTTTCTATTTTATCATGAAGTTTTGATAGCAAAGCAAAACTAATTTCCTCAATAAATTAGTAACCTTGATGTTGAAGAGGGTATAAATCATGTCCATGAACTCTATATCTCCATTCAGTAGTGTATTCAATATACATAAATGTGCAGTAAATATAATGGATATTGATTTAAGTTATAATTATTTTTATCTTTTTCTAAATTAAAGGTAGTAGATAATGAAAATACCATATTTCTTACTTTCTTTGTAATACCCAAAGAACAAATGTTATTAGTATTACAGTAAAATGAAACTGTGTAATCATAGGACATTGATGAAAAGCATCAATTTGAAAGGTATGCTTTTGAATTTCATCTTCTCAGTCACATTGAATTAGTGTTCATTTGAGTTTTAAATATCAAGAAACACTTATTATTTCATTTGCCTGTGAATTATTTTCTAGCTTCAAATTATGCTAAAAATAATTGATTGAGAGCCATTGTAATATGAAACAAACAATGAGTAAACGTTCAACTCACGAACTTATCATAATTAAAAGACTATCATTTTTTCCTGTTGGGCTAAACTGCTGATTCTGCTAAGTAACTACTTAGAGTTAAAATGTGATTTTCAATTACATTAGTAATGCACTTTTCATTTAGTACATCCTCCATTTTTTCAATAGAATTATTTTCACTGTATTATTATAAAGGTTAGAGAAGGAAGGAATCAGACATAATGCCAATCAATACCAGATGTAAATTTACATTTTATCTTTAAACATATTTTCTTCTGTATTGATCCAAGGGTGTAATGTGCACAGTTCAGTACTAAATCATACAAAGCCTAATTGAGGTTTGCTTAGAAGTATTTCATTAATACACCTGACAACACATAAGTTACCTTTACAGCACAACATTGTGGATCTTGATAACACTGGTTACTATTCTCAGTGATTTTTAATGAGGTGAGAGCAGTGAAGGGCTATGCACAGATTAGATAAGTATATCAAAGGATATTTGGAGGTTTGCTATGTTTCTAAGGTGATCATGTCTTTTAAAATTAATAGAACACTTCATTAGAAGAGACAATTTCATGACAAGTCCCCCAGATTTGCTATGAACTACTTGGGATTTGATTCATATGAAAGGAATGAATATGCTATTCCACTATTCTCTCAGGACATTTCAATAACTCAGAAAACTTGGGTGACCAAAATATTCAGGCAATATAGCTACTGGGCTAACCGGAAGCTGTAATTAGTTGGCTAAAGTCTTTCTGTAGATACATTTCTTGTGCCTGACTTAACTCTGCTGTGCTGGCAGCCTATTGCATTTTCTGGGCTTTAGCAGATATCCAGTGCATGTTCACTTTCATTCCCATTAGAGAAACAAGGAAGGTTCTTGTTAATAATAGTGTTATTTCAGGTCCAAAAGGATAATTTAAAGGTCAATGGTCTGTAGTAAAACAAATCAACAAAAAAGTATCGAACCTACTAATATTACTCTAATAACAGTTTATAAATTTCAACCAGTGGTTTGGTTCAAAGACTGTCTTTTTAAGGGTAATTTCATTATACAGGTGGAAGCCAATTAACCCTATATGTAAAGGCTGCTATTTTACTAATTACAAATGAATATTTGTCAATTGGGCATCAGGTAGGATCTGAGTTTGGTATTTAAAAAACCTAGATTCCAGGTCTTATAGAGTAATTGGTCCATTAATAAGCAAGAAACACTCTTAGACTACTAAGTTTATAACAGCTTAACAGGTAGGGAATAAGAATGGAAAGACAAATTATAAAAGATAGATATTTGCAAGAATCTCACAATTCTCAGGGAGTTGGGGAACAGAAGGCAATAACAGTAAAATATTTACTTGGTAAGATATGATAGATCCAATAAAACAGAAAATAGTGTAGAAAACAAAACATAAAATGTTTCTGTTTCTGGCTCAATAGCGACTCTTTTAGCCATTGGCCGTGTATGTGTTCTAACTACTATGAGATACAGTCACATCTTTCCATTCAGAGACCCATCCTTTCTCCACAGGGGTTGTCTTATAACGCAGCCAGTCATCGGTGTGGTTATCAGGAGGGAAGTGGAGGAGTATCTTGGTGGGAGGACTGTGTGTTACTTGTAAGGCAGATGCCTGTGCATGACGTTCAGGAAAAAGGTGACTTTCACAGGGAAGAGTGGAACAATTTTGAATGGCCACACATTTTAAGAGAATCTGGGGAGTCAAGATGACCAAATGTATTGGCCTGAATATTCCTAGTGTGATCTCAAAGTGTTATTCCTTTCCAACTAAGATGCCAACCCTGGCACAGAAGAATCGATGAGATTGAGAATTGCCCCTTGTTTGGAGTTCTGCTGCTCTATTCTGGGTCTGGCCATCCTATTTGGTTGCCTTTCAGATTCAGGTGATGAGAGTCTATTTATATGCTTCCAAAGAACTCTTTGGCTTTCACACTTAACTTTCTATTAGTGATTAATCTCCATCAGCACTTTTTTGTCATTTACCAATTCATGAATTGCTGTAAAGCCATCATTACACTTCATAATTCTTATAGTCATTATTTCCCCGAATTTCAGAAATTCCTCATACATTGCATCCCTTGGTCCATCCACCTGTATGCATGAACCCAGTTTACCACTGGGGAAAGATTTCACAGTTGCAATACTAGGCTATGTCTGGGTTATCCATCTTCCCCTATTACCCATCACCAGTTAGGTGGCCTGCCAAGCCAGCTGGTAAGCGACTGGTCCAGTTTCATAATCCTGCTTTAGGGTCTTCTGTCTTAGACCACTTTCAGTGTGAAATATTGTAAGTTAGATTCTCCACAAACAGAAGTTGACCTAGAAGTTCGTGAAGGTTATCGAGAATTTTCGGGACCAATATCTGGGAAAATAAAAGAAAAGGATTGTGTAGAAAACACAATTTGTACTGTGAATCAGTGGGAATAGACACCTCAGCTGTTCCCTTGGAAGCTCTGCAGCTGGGATGGTGATATGGATTGAATTGTGTCTCTCTAAAAATTCATACTGAAGTTCTAATCCACAGTACCTCAGAATGTGACCCTAGCTGGAAATAGGGTGATTTCCAATATAATTAGTTAAGGACAGACTGGAATGTGTGGGTCTGTAATACAACACAACTCCTGTCCTTACAAAAAGTGAGCATTTGAACACACACCCACACCCAGGGAAATGCTACGGGAAGACCAAGGCAGAGATCAGGATGATGGAGCAAAAGCCACGGAACACCAAACCTTTTAAGTCAACCCCCAGAGGCTAAGAAAGAGGACTTGAACAGATTTTCCTCAGAAAAAACCCACCCTACCTTGTTGGCATTTCAGTCTTGGACTTCTGTCCTCCAGAATTGTGAGACAATTTTTTTTTCTTGTCATTTAAGCACCCAGTTTGTGGTACTTTTTTACAGAAGCCCTAGAAAACTAATACAGATTTTTTTAGAGTGTTTTAAATTAGGACACTGAGTCCAGATATTTGTATGATTCTATCAACCAGTCTCTTGATATGAGTTGCTCTAATTAGGAGATGAGAAGAGTGGCCTTGAGAAAAGTGGTTTTATTCATACAAAGCAACTCCCAGAGGTAGATTCATCTAAGAGCTCTTGAGTGACAATACTCTGTGCACTTAAAAAAATGACTGCTTCAGCCTTAGAGCTCGTAAAAGGGAGATCTGAGGGGCACGTCAGACCATCTGTTATATCTGACTAAGGAATGAATTCCATTGTCAGAAAAGTAAATATTCATTAATACAAATAAGCAGGCATAGTTTAGGTTCTGGACAGCGACTAGAGTTTATTTGCATTAATCCTTCCCAATCTAAATGTAATTATCATGCTACTCAATGATTTGGGGTCCATTAAAATATATATTCCAACATTCAGGCATTTGCTACTGGATTGTAAGGAGCTACATCTGGGTCTAAGCAATGAGGTCAAATATAAATCATAGATATGTAAGCAAAGCAATTAAACACAGTAACTAGTGGAGACCTGAAGATCCCTGTTTTGCAGAGAGTTGAGCATAATTTATTTTGTATGTCAAGTTATGGTAGCGAAGGAACTGTTGGAGTGCTGTTAAGTCCTTTATTCAACAAACATTACATTCAAAATTACAATGTTGTGAAAGAGGTACAGAAGTCTTTGAGAGAGCGTGCTAAGATTTTGCCCTATTTGAGAGTCAGACAACATATCTGAAGAATTGATAATTGAGCTGAAATCTGTAACAGCTAAGGTAACTGGTTGACAATGGCAAGAAAAAACAATTCCATTCATAATGAAAAGTATGGAATGTGTACAAATGCCCTATGATATGAGGGAGGAGTACATGTTAAAAACTGAAAGAAGGTATATGACTCTTGAATGGAAAAACAAAGTCATAGGAGGTAGCACCAAATTAAATCGGAGAAGTAGATAGAAGCAGTGCGGGATGTTTTTAAAAGTATATTAGATTTTGGTTGATGACTGATACTATCTAAATTTCAGAAGATTTCTTTGGCTACATTAGATGGAAGAGATTGGAGGGTGGGGGAGGAGAAGATAGGGAACATATTGACCAGCTCCTGTGGAGTTCCAGGTGTGAGATGGTGGCAGAATTGGCTGTTACTGTGATAATTCAGAGGAAGCGATGCTGATGAATTCAAGAAATAGTTGAGTTGTTAAATCTCTAGGTGGTAGAAATACAGTGACTGTAGCAGTAA
This sequence comes from Smutsia gigantea, assembly GCA_032199065.1. NCBI lineage: Eukaryota > Metazoa > Chordata > Mammalia > Pholidota > Manidae > Smutsia > Smutsia gigantea. Next base: position 95,871 of record JAVSCE010004674.1, on the reverse strand, counting down.
GGGAGAGGAGATAGCAGTCATTGGGGGGCAGGGGGATGGAGATGCAGGCCACTAGAAGAGGACTGGGTATGTGTCTGCACACTTGAGGAAGGAAGAAGGAGACAGTAACATCTTTTTAACTAAGTCATATTTAAGTAAAGTTGCCCCTAAGACCAAAAGAGAATTTTAGCCTGGCAGTTTGATGTAATATCTATAGCTCGGAGGGAATGATGGTTCAGCTGAAGTACAGATTTTTAGCCATCTCTGCCTATATGGATACATATACATGGATGAGATGGCTTAGGGAGGGAATGTAAAGTAAGGAAAGAGAAGTGGGCCAAGACCAAAATTGATGGTGCTTCAAAATTTAGTAGCTGGAATAAGGAAGATGAATGTGAAAGAGGCGCCGAAAAGAAATTGGCTGGAGATGCGAGGGAAATCAAGGTAGTGTAGGGTCAATTCTGTCAAGGGAGGAACTTCTTGAGAAAAGGAGAGGAGTGTTCTGGGAAGTTAAAGTCTGTCAATGTCCAAACTGAAAAATGTTTCCTGGATTTAGCAACAAGGAAATTCAGTGTAGCCCTAATAGGCACAGTCTCAGTAGAATGACTGAGAAAGCTTGGACTGAGCTAAAGAAGTGAAAGAAAAATAGGCAGAGGAGGTAATTTTAGGAGACATTTTTCATAAATCTGCATGCGAAAGAGACACGAGAAGAGTAGTGGCTACATAACTAGAGCATGATATCTAGTTAACACAGGAGTTTTTGTCTTATTGTCTGTATGGTTGTGTGTGTGTGTGGGGGGGGGTTGTGTGTTTGTATGTTGAACTTAGAGAACTGTGAACATGTTTAAAACCTAAGAAAAAGATTATCTTGGGAAGGAATATGCATTCTAGAAATGTGTTTATGTGTACGTGTGTGTGTGTGTGTGTGTGTGTGTGTGTGTGTGTGTGTGTGAGACACATGTGTGATACAGACTAGGTCTGGGAGGCCGGGAGCATTTGCTGTTCTGATTGACTCAGCAGCCCTTTTCTCCTTTTTGGGGCAACAGCTTCCTGCACTTTGGCAGAATGCCCACCCCCTTTGTTGTGTGTTTCTAATGGTACCTGGCTAATCAAAGCATCGTGATTCATCACCACATTGATCCAGGCAATTAGAGTCTTTTGTTCTGTTTTGTTTTGTTTTGATTTTTATGTGTGTCTTAGGAGGGGAAGTTTTCTATTTCTTTTGATGTTTGGCGGAAAAAAGGAAGCCTGGTCTCAGGGACATGTGCTACCTGTACAAACAGGGGGACAGTTGAGAGATCAAACCCAGTCTGAACACCACTAGCCCAGCCGTGTGCCCCAATGCAGGGGGCTGCTTCTACTGCAGGAGGAAGCACACTTTGGCTAGGTCTGTTCTTCAGGAATATGTTTTTATAATTTGTTTACTTATATAGATACAGTTTCAATTTCACACAAATGTTCCATGAAGACCAGTCAGTGGTCATTTTCCTGGACTAAGTGCTTAAAGAATCCTGTGTAAAGTTTTGTATAAGGTCTATGTAGAGTGAGAAGGAAATACAAGTGAGAACACAGAGCAAGAAAAGATTAAACAGAGAGAGAGAGGTGGGGAGACACAAAGAGTGATAGCTTTGAATTTATATTTTATAAATATAAATTTTATATTTTATAAATATATATTTTAAAAATATAAATGTCCTTTTTAGCCGTGAAAGCCACCACATCTGTATTTCCCAGTTAAAAAATTAATTTCCTTTTAATCTGTTCTCATATTAGCAACCAGCTAGTTTGACTTAGCATTTTGCCATTTTCAACTAAAACATTCTGATTAATAGACCTACTCATGAAAATCATTGAAAATCATTTCCTCAATACCTTGTGATAATACTACCTAAAATCAAAATAAAAAACACCTATGTCTTTATCTTACACCTGGAAACATGATTCCTCATTTCTCAGGCATTGTGAATTTTCCTTTATGCCATGTAGAGTGTGGGTTTCTGCTCTTATTCTCCTGTTAGAAGGAAATTTCCCATTAGCTTTCTGGATGCCACAGTGCTTTCTTACCCATGACCACAGTCTACTTGTATTCATGGCCGGAATTCCTTCTATTCACTGCTGGAGTCACTTCTAGCCCCCTATAAATCAAATCTTTCTCAGTCACCAGGTTCAATCCTGTCACTACTGATGGTGAAGGTTAAGAACTTTTGGTCGGTAGCTGGGTTAAGGTGAGCTGCATCAGCCTCTAGAGGTCCTGGAGAACCGATTCTCATAAACTGCATTCCAACTCTATTAGCTCCTGTCTTTATTTCTTGACAAGGGACTCGATTTCTAGCACAGTATTAGTAAGTGTGTCTGCTGCAATGTGGGGAAGATGGGTTTCCTAGGGTGTCTCCTCTGGTCTCTATGCAGTAGGATTTTTCTAAACATTCCTAGCCTCTAGCCCCATTACCACATGTTCTAAGTCACATGGGAAGTTGGAGTAACTTTTGAGATGGTTACATTGGAAGCCTGAAGCCCAGAGACAGCACAATTTCTGCCCTACTCTACCATGCCATATGTTTTATATGGATTGGTCTATGCAGAAATGTTATAATTATTCCTGTGATTAAATGAGGAAGACTCTCTTATTCAAAATCTGGGCTTCCCTACAGGATGCCTGTTGTAGGCCTAATACCCAACCTAGGTTTTGTGAGTATTACAGTAATCTTCTTGACTCTTTCCTGTCTGTCTCACTTTTTACTGAACATAGAGAAAAGGGGTGTTGTATTATAACCTCCTCAAATTCTGAATAGGTTCTCAGCACATTCTCTAAGTCTTAATTTTGAACCTGTAAGTGTACATTCCTGTATGATACTGTTTGGCATCATAGCCCTCTACACCTTGCCTGAGTCCTGGTGTCATATCCAGGGGTCTGAGATGCTTTCACAGAAACTTACTATTTGTACTTCGACCTACATCCTTTCATACTGTCCCCTGTTCCATCACAAGAATATTTGTAAGTTAACCATTACTTTTTTCTTGGGCATATTGCTGCCTTGCTGAACACATTTCCCCCCACATATATGACCCATCTCCTGACCTTCTAGCAACTCTTGCTCGGTCTCCTTGTCTAGTTCCTTTTCTTCCATCAACTTCTGAAGAGTAGATTTCCCCATTGCTCTCTTCTCAGACATCTTCTCTCTCTGAATTCTCTTCTTAGATTACTTAAATGACGTCTTTGTGAGAGTGAGCAGTACATACATATCCCAGAGCAGACCACTTCCTTGATTTCCATACTCATATGGCCACTTTTCTAATTTACATCTAGAGTGGAATATTTTTCAAGAATTTTAAACCTATCAGGTCCAAAGCTGAACTCTTGATTTCCTTTACATTCAAATTAATTTCTTTCTCTCTGCTTTCATCTACTCAGATATTATTACCATTCACCTGAAGAGGAAGTTTGGGGGTCATTCATAATGCTGCTTTCTCTTTCACAACTTAATTACATCCACCTTCAAGTTCCATAATTGTCTCACCTAACTTCATGTATTAATTTATTTGTTTTCTTTGTTACTGCCTCTATCTTAGAGACCAAAGTATCTTTCACCAGAACACTAAAATAACTTCCAAGTTGGTCTGCATTGCTGACATGTTTATGAAACTGTTTCAGTAGCTTCTCATCACACTAAAAAATCATGGCTAAACTTTTAAATATGGCCCACAAGATGCTGCATGTTGTCTATTACATCTATCTCCTACTCCATTTCAAAGCCAGCTAACTCTACATACATTGTAAATATGTTGTTCTTCTTTTAATTCCCCAAATAAGTAAGCTCTTTTGTGGGTCAGAACTTTCATATTTATAATTCACTCTCTCTGGAAATATTTCCCCAAAATATTTACATTTCTGGTTCCTTCTTATCCTCAGGTTTCATTTAAAATGTCATCTCCTCAAAGGAGCTTTCCCATGGTATTCATCAAAAAAAGGCACTTCATTGTGTTCTGTCATTGGAGATCATTGATATTACCTTTCGTTGATATCACCATAATATTTCATGACGAAGTTTTCTTGTGTTTATTAGCTTATTTCTTCACCTGCATTTTTTTTTCAACTGAACACTCAGGATTGAGTCTGCCTTGATGATTACTTTATACTCTGGTGCAGCTGAGCATTTGAAATAAAGCAAGCTCTCAAAAAATATTTGTTGAATGAATAGCGAATGTATTCAAGAATGAAGCCTAATTAACAGTCATGAAAGTATTTAAATGTGTTTATGTGTATATAAGTGTAAAAATGAATCATCCCCCAACTCCCCAAATGAATCTATCTAGTAGCCAACTGGCTTGACCGTTTAAGTCCCTTGACTAGTTGGGTTGTTTAGTGTGTACACAGCCAGCCCCTCAGGGTCATTAGTTAGATATTCCACAATGCATAGTAACCTCCAGATTCAAGCATTAGTAACCAGAACTTTAAAATAATTTGGCTTATTGCTGGATGACCACTACATGCACCTAAAATGAAGACTACCTACCATTTTACTACAGGAATGTGGTAGAGTTGATCACATATGTGAAGAACTAGGGAGTGGATGACATACAGCTACTATGTTTATTCTATTTTGTTCCCTCTTAAAATTATTTAAATATTTTTGGTTATCACTTTCTTGAAAATTCATTCTCATATCATTTCATCAAAGGGATTTTTAAATTTGGATTAATAAAACATTTTTCTAAAATATAGAAATAGGCTACTTTGGAAATTGTGCCCATTTAGGTGTGTCCATACACTTGGTATTTACTAGGAATGGGAAGTAAGAGAGAAGGAAACACAGGAGAAGAAGGAAAAAGCAAGTTCAAATAAAGAGAAACAGGTAAACCTTGACCTCCACTGCCACCCTTGCCCTTTTCTTTCTTGTCATAGTGACCACTGTGGCCAAAATATAACCATTTTAAGAGAAAAATAAATCGATACACCTATCATGATTACATTCCAAAAATACTTTCCCTCAGTTATGAAAATTTGATTCTGAAAGTATCCTTAAAAGTGTTCTCATTCCTAATAATAGCATCAAAGAAAGAATTTTCTGACAATATTAATTTAACTTTGTTTTTCAAGCTTTCTCTTAACTTAATGAGAAAAAGCCCTTCTGATTTGGAAAGTAAAATCCCACATGACTTTTTTTTTTTAATATGGCCATTTGATTCAACAGGGCTTCAACAATAAGTGGGTGAAGACACAAATTAATTTAATGGATGAGCCACCACAGGGCTGATTAGGAGCTAGTTACTGACACTTCTTTAGCTGATTACAAGATACATCCAAAAACCAGGGGTTACTTGGAAGCAGAGACAACACGGTTTTTTGCCAGGCTCTTGAAAATGAAAAGAAAGAATAAATGGTCACATTTATCTTAACATAGTCGTCTTGGATAGCATATTAATAATCAAACCTTTGTGACCTAAAAATACAGGTGTAATACCAGTCTGAGGACACTATTAATCAAATACGCATCCCAGAAATCGGCAGCAATTCTTTCGATTAGCTATTGCTTGTGCTTTAAAAGGCAAAAGGCATCCTCTGGATATTGCTGAATTTAATTGCCTCTTACAAAAGGACACTTTTCTTCTGTCATTTTGCATAAAATTTGGACTTAATTTTATAATTAAATTTACTTTTAAAAATATTGATTATATATGTGTCAAAATAAATATATGTAAATGTATGCATATATTTAAAACATATTTAAGATATACAAAAGAGATCTCTCTAATAATTGTAATAAACATTTTTAGAGTCTAAGGTAGTTAACCTCAACTACCTACCATCCAAATCAATGAATTGCCTATTTGATTAATACTTGAAAATTGAATAGCAGTGCACTTTTGAATTATTATGAATTCATGAGAAACATCCTATTGGCATATTATTCCCAGTTAACACAATTCTGTCTGTTCATTATGAGGCAACTTAAATAAAAAGCTTTTATGTCTTTTCAAAGCCAGTCTCTTAAATCTTTCTTTCAATTGTTCCAAAGCATTATTAAATCACTTCTTAGCTTTGGGTAATATGCCATAAGTATGAAAGAAATTTGTGAGCATATAGACTTAATTTTTCAAATATTTCTAAACCTGATTATCTTTCTTTTTCCTTCATTGACTTGGGCAATCAGTTTTCTTTTGCTTCCATATTGATATTCACTTAATTACACAGTGGTACTAATTTTTGTAATGTTTATGCCAGTAATAAGAACAAAATTACCCCAGTTGGTGTTTTTGCTTATAGACAAAAAGAATGGGCTGGAAAATTTGAATTTGACAGTTAGGCCATGCTTTTGCCTTATCTTCCATTCTATCCTCCTCAATTCACATTCTCCATCATTCTCTCCTCTGGGGAGCAACATACTCAACCACTCTCTCACTATTTACTTCTTTGATTTTCATGTTTTCCAACCTAAGTAGATTAAAATGTACTTGATATATATATATGTGTGGTGTGTGTGTGTGTGTGTGTGTGTATGTAATACTACACTACAAATAAAAATCTGTTTATACAATTAGAGAAAGTAGTAAAGCAAAAATAATGATAAATGAAAAACTGTATACTAACTCTTCCTCCCCAATAAAACCATTACCAGTATTGTAGAATCACCTGAGCCTTCTTCCCTTATTTCATCCCTTCTCTACCACTTCTATTAAAAAGTATCCTAAAGTTGGTGAACAACTCCCTGGTATTTTTTTCAAATATTTCTATCATCTATGTATGGTTCCTTGAAATCTATATTGTTCAATTTTGCATGTTTTTAATTTTATTTAAATGCAAGCATATGGTATATATTCTGTTATTTGCCTCTTTCACTGACCAGTAAAGTGTTGTAATGCAGTTATGTCATTGTATGTTGCTGTGGTTGGTGTCTTTTCACTGGTGTTTTGTTTCATGATTGGCCCGAATTCTTTACTCCTTCTAGCATGCACACTCTTGCTAAGTTCTCATAATGGCCAAGTATACCTCCCTGCCCTTTGAATTTCAGCTTGACCATGGCATGTGAACATATTTTGGCCTTGAACTGAGCAAAATCTCAAAATATGTGCTGTTGGCTTTGCAGAAATAGACAAGGCCAAAACATCATAAATTTCTCCTAAGATTTTTTAAAGGATTATGGTGATATTCTGTTACCATCTCAACTGGAAATGGACTCCTAGAAAGACTAGAGAACAGACCTACAGAAGCCCATTCTGTTCAAAGCATTTCTACTTGACTCTAGAGAGAGAGACACATATTAAACAGAACCGTGCATGTGACTTTTGGCACACTAACTTGATTGGGACCAGATGTTTAGAAAGCCCAAGATGTTCTTAAAGAAAGCCATATTGGCAAAAACATTGACAGCCTGAACTAAAAGGGAGTGAGACTCTATGTTATATAAGAAGACATCTGAGCTCCCAACTTTGTATCAGCAGGGAACAAGATATGCCAATACAATGCATTACAATGTCCTTTTCGGAAATAGCAAAGAAGGATAGCAGAGAAAAGGAAGAGACTTCTAAAGAGCAGAGCAAGAGCATTGGATAAAAATGGTCAGGAAAGGCATTTCCACATTATAGGATGGGAACCTGACCATGGTACTTTTCCTTCTCTAAGTCATGGTGCCAAGCACCATTTTCCCAATAAGAATTCAGAATTTCTGTTTTCTAAATACTGTCATGTTTCCCATTCTTCCCTTTTTAATGGGAGTGTTATGGTTTTCCTGTCAAGCTGTCCTTGTTTGATGATTGAAAATTGATTGTGTCCAAAGATAAAAACTTAACTTTTTAGCTCACAGGTCTGAATTGAGAACATTTCAATTTGACTCCAGTAAATCTGAGGGCCTATTGTATTCAGTGAGATCTTGGTGTCATAATTAAATGAGGTTTACAAGATCTCAAAACAAGGGTGAGTGTATGTTGAATGTCAGAGAATTATAAATAATTGTGACCAAGAGGGAAGACTATGGTAAATTGAATGGTTGACCACAGTTCTTTACCTCTCACACCTACAAGCTTGGCATAACCTCAGGATGGGGGACTTGGTGGGGGGTGTTTTGGTCCCCTGACTTTGGGCTTGGTAATATGATTTGCTTGGGCAAATTAAATGTGGCAGAAGTGAGAGTGCCAGTTCCAAGCCTCATTCTTAAAAGATCTTGCCTTTTTCAGCTTGTCCTCATGTACTTCTATCATCACAGTTATTGTTGCTACTCCTGTAGTTGGAGCTGTAAAACAGACCAAACACAGCTGGAGTTGAACCTTGAAGGGGAACCACCCCAGTCAAGCCTAGACTAGGTCAGCCACTGTCTAACCCCCCACAGATAAAGAGCCCTCCTGCCCGCCTGTACGAAGTATATGCTTGCTGTCTGATGACTGAATCATCTGAATCAGTAGTATAGCATATCAATTCAGAAGTATAGTATATCAGTTAACATACCACAATCTTGTAACTTTAACAAAATGATGGAGATTTTGGTTATTTCCAGGTTTGGCAGTTATAAGGTTGTGAATCGTCAACTCCCAATTTATAATTCTATACCCTGCTTTGGGCTGAATTTCTGAAAATTGTATTTGCATTTGCCAGCTGATTCCCATTAACACAGGGAGACTAGAGGGCTAGAGGGCGAGGTGTGGCTTTGCTTGTTCCTATTTGCTTCCTATTGCTTCTGTTTGCTTCATTTATTCCTTCTCATAGCAGTAGTTCCATCTGCTTTGTAATCTTATCAAAATTTGCAAAATCTTATTTTGTCCCCTCAGAAACACAGACAACTGGTGCCTCTGCTCATGGATCTATATGCAAGCTCACCACTCCTTCATCAGAGGTCTCAGCTATATTCCATCCCTGAAAGTCTTTCTCTTTAGGCATCTGAGTTTAAATCCTTTTAATCTTTTCTGTTTTGTCCCCTTAGTCCTAGGGTTGTGAGCTGCATCCTACAGTTTCTCCCTTGTGGAAACTTTCCATATTCTTTCTGCCTTTTCTGATACCTTCTTAACAAATTTATGTCTAATTAACTTTTTTTTTTAGTATTTAATTCTTTCTTTTAAAATAACTGATTTCCAAGTTCTGAATGGATCCTCACCATTTTTTGGAACATTGTTATGAATATTTTTGAGCATTACTACCAATGCACACATTTAAGTTTCCATAGCATATACCCCTAACAATGGAATTGGATCACAGGCTATTCACATGTTTACCCCCAAGGCAATCCCCACCATCTCTTCAATAAGGGTATATTAGTTCGCACATCCAACAGTAGTCAGTGAGGGTTCCCGGTCCTCAGCAGCCCCGTCAGCACTGATAGTCGGATGTTTTTTCCTTGTTTTAGTTGTGAAATTATCTCATTGTCATTTTAACATACATTTTTTAGATTACTAATAAGTTTAAAATCTTTACATTCATATATATATATATATACCATTTTATGTTTTAGTGGTAATGAAATTAAGTGATGATACATTCATGGGACCCACATCTTTGCTGAACTCAGCCCAGCCCAGAATTCAGCACTGTAACAGAAGCATCATTATAAAGGGTGAGTGATTTTCCTAGTATTTCACACAATGCAGCAAATGTAGTTTCAAGGCTACTGTAAAAAGGGATGGTAGGATAAAAGTAAGCAATTGTACAAAAGAAGATGTTGACGTTGATAGAGTAAGAATTAAAAAGGACTCCAACCATTTTTCTCAAATGTAATCGTATAAAGGGATGTATGAAAGCCCCCCCCCCCCATTTTAAACCCATAGGCAATGTCTCCAGAGCCACTGTCTCATGGAAAATTGGGGACAATCGTCTTGTCTTTTTTCACTGAAAACTTGCCTCTTGAGCCAATATTTTCAGAGAAAAACCATGTATGAACACTATTAAAATAAATTCAGAAATGGGTTACCTGTGAAATTAAGTTCCTTAAATATTGAGATAACATAGCCAGAATCGTGTGTCAACACCTCTTCATCTAGTTTACATGATTAGATTTTGTCCTAATCTTACAAAGGTAAAACACTTGATCTCTATTGAAGTTAGTGAAGGGTGGGCACTAATTACACACAGACATTGTCAGTACTGAGGAGACCGACACCAGCACACATAAAATCTCCAAACATATGTGTGTTTTCTATCCATACAATACTTTTTGAAGTCAAAGTACAAAGCATGAGAATATGGCCCACATGTGCCTGAGACAAGGGTTTTCCTGTGCAGAAAAATCAGTGTTACTTTTGACATAATGTTTAAAAGTATACTATGAACAAATTGCACAGACGTCTTGGAGATTTACTGCATATCCCAACTTCCACCACTCACAAATCTTTGAGATGAAAGCCATGTTTTAGGAAATAAGAAACATTCCTTTTGGAGCAAGTGATTAAGCTGCCTAGGAGATATTTTTAGTGTTCTTCACAGCCAGTAGAAATATTACAATGAAAAAGAAAAATATTGCTAGTGATGGAGCCTGAGTAAAAAGTAAAATCAAATCAGACATTTGTCATTTTGGTAAGAAATTTATAATGACATGGTTTCTCAGTTTCCAGGGTTTATATACTGTAGATGATGCTGTAGTGTTGAGGAAGTAAGCACAGATTTCTAGAGTCATTTGATCTCAGAAACACAGTGACATGTTTCACATCGTTTCTGATTGACGCTTTGACCCAGTCCTCTCTGTGGTGTGCTCTCTCGCTCCTTCCTTTTCCTTCTGACTCGTTCCTTTGGGAAACTCACCTGTATTTTGTTCATCCTATGGTTTCCCATGGTTATCTTCTTCTCTAACTGACAAACAGATGTGACAATAGCTTCCTTATTCTTCTGGGGAAATCTGTGACAGAAATGTGCAATTGGGCAGAAACTGTCAGAACAGCTTATATCAAAATTGGCAATTCTTTATTTAACACAAATGACACCCAATTAAGTTTCCACTTATAGTGTGAGTCTGGATTATCTCAGGATTTCCCATCACTTTCTCCTGACAGAGCTAATATCCCCTCTCAAACAACAGCTTTGGAATTTTTCCCTCATCAGTGAACCAATAAACAAACTCAGAGCATTTCTGATCAATTGTGCTTTATGGATATGGATCTTAAGTCAACCTAATATTAAACTTGGGCTAGAAAGTGTGTGTTTTTTTTCCCTCCTGGTTAGTTTATTATATGATGACCACATTCACTTTTAATTTCCTTTTTGCAAACTAAAATGTGCCAAAGTAGTTTATTAATTTTTCTTTATATTTCTGTCTGATCCAAGTTGATATGAGCATTTCAGAACTGTGATTGGGAAATAATACATAGAATTGGATTAAATTAGCTGATTATTAAGCTACCGGGTCTAACTGATATATATGTATAATAAAAAAAAGTATAAATTTGACATAAATATGACATAATTGTACCATATGTCCACAAATACTTTGTGTGTGCAAAACAGGCTTTTAAACTTAAACAATTTTCAAGAAATGTCTTAACCCTAAGCCTATTCAACATTCTTGTACATCTATCTAAAATTTCATGATATTTCTTAAATATATTATTTATCTGCAACAATGTCTTCCTTAGCCAAAGAAAGATAATGTGCAAAAATTAACACACTGTATGCTATTCCTAATTCTCTAGGAGAGTTAGGGGTTAAAACAATTATTTATATAATGTTATAATGTGAGAGAGAGCATGTCTTACAAAAGAGATTTGCTCTAATTAGATACTGAAGTTATTTTAATAGAAGTAAATGCATTTTGAAGTAAAATAATTCCCCATCTGATTTAGAACTATTTTAAGAGAGGAAGTGGGGATGTTGGATACTCTAGTACTCTTTGTACTTTTATTAATTAGAATTTCAGATAAATACAGCATTTTTAGTTTTTAAGCCATCCCTACTCTGAGTATTTTTATTAGATATCATTCAGAATATAATTTACCATAATTTCTTATAGATACCTTGGTTTGCTATCCTTGAGATTAAGTATGTGAAACATGGAATATTGCAAAATAAGCTGCAGCTAGTTCATTTTATCAACATATAGCAACAAAAAATAATTCAATTGTAATTAATCAATTGTTTTAGTAAAAAACAATGCTATCTAAGTGATCAGTGAGCTTGTTGGAGAATACACATTTAAAGACTAGTATAGTATTTGTATGCACAGTTATTTCCGCATTAAGTAATCAAATTAATTCTTTGTCCATTCATTTTGCAATTTCTGTCATATGGGCATATAGTTAGCATTAAAATAATATTATTTGGAAATTAATTACCTAAAGAAGCAATTATCTTAAAAAATAATTTTCTCTACTATGTTTTATCTGCATTAAAATCCTAAAAGTTTAAAATTCATTTAAATTCATAACAGTTTTAATTCTTTATTTTCAAATTAAGTATAAAAATGTAGTCATTCTGCTAAAAAGTGTACATATTACTAAAAAAACAAAGAACCCAGACTGACACATTTTTAATTTGCTTCTCTAATATTTTAGTTTGATGTCCAATTTGCTTCAGGAGAAGTTTGAATTGGGACAAATAATTGTTTAGCTGTAAATGGTACTGGTTTTAAAATTTTTGCCTGAGCTCGCTGAGAAAATGGATAATGGAGAATTAAATATTATGCATATTTGGAGCCATATTTGAGATTCAACTCTAATATGTAATACCAAAGATACAGATAATAGCTCATTTAGTTACTTTGGTTTTTACAGAAGAAATAGGTTATAAAAAAACATACTGAAACATCCTCAAATCCATTCCCCAAATAGTTCAGAACTAGATGGGAAATTACTTCCAAACTTCATTCTCTTTACTTAAAATACCTAAGCAGTACTTGAAATTCAACACTTCTTCTATCTTTAATCTTATAGAAATTTTTTGCAGAACAGTGGCCCAGATAATTTATGCTATAGACATGACAACAATGTTGGTTAAAGTCATATGATTGCAAAGGCAGAAATGTCATAATTGTCAAAAGACCCTGGTGAAACCAAGATTACCATCAAAACCAATTCAACTCTTTTATCATTACTGGGAAAAGAGAGGGAGGGATGGTGGAAAGAATGGGAATTGAATAATATTTGTATGCATAGTTTCATTATTTTAATGTTCTTTTTGGGAAAATAATGACTACTTGAATTGAGAGATTAAAAACTTTATTTCAGCCAAGATTGTCATACATGGTGCACAACTTTATGTAATGTTTCCATGTCTGCTTTGTTACTGACAGTTTACATGTAGTTACAGCGCAATTCTCTGACTTGCCTTATTTCTCTAATTCCTTCTGTTCTCTATTCTGCACTATTCACTCTCAAAATGACTATTGAGTATAAAAATATCATAAAATTTTGCTTATATTGTTGATGACAGAGGAAAATAAACAGATTTTTAAGATTATTCCCAATGTCACTAAATGAAATAATTATTTGCTAAATTTTGGTATGTTGAACTATTTTGCTAACAACAGAAGTTTACTTAAGTTTCTGCAAATATCAACTGGGATTTTGCATTTTAGTAGTAAATAACAGTAATTAAATCTGATTAAAAAAGAAATACAGAACTCTTTAAAGCTACCTGAAAGTTTGCAGAATCAATTGCTATAATTAAATATAGGGGGAAAAAGAAGGTAAAAAACAGGAACAAAAAGTGCAATTATTAGGGTACCAGTGCTAGCAACAAAAATTCTAATGTTTTATTCCACTATTGCTACACTATGTTTAAAATTCAAAATTTCTTGGAAAAGAGTTTAATTGGATAAGTTGAGGTTATATGGCTTCACTTTGACTCCTCTGGGGAACCAAGGCTGCAAGAAAATCCCAAATGCTTCCAATGGTTGGGTTGGATATCTTTATACTGTTTCACAGAACTAGCTATTTAGCTGTAGATGTGATTTTAAAATTTTTATCAAAGTTCATTGTGACTATCGATAATACAAATTAGAGATGCTGTGTATCTACAGCCATACCTAACATCAACATTTTCTTAATATATGATTTCAAAGCTATTGACTACAAAGAAATAAAAAGCAGAAAATTGTGAAATGAATGAATAAATAAATAAGCCTTGGCACTTGTAAGAAGTGAGGACATAGAGTCACATATTTAGCTTTTTTATATTATTTTTATAATTTCATTCAGTATTAAAATTTTAGCATTGCTTTGTGTTGTTAATTATTCTTTGTAATCATAATGTTAATGATTATATATGGTATACCACAAGTGTTTCTGTTCCTCTACATTTATGCTTTTTGTTGCTTGCTGACTTTAAAAGTGTTCTACATGACTGTTGGAATTTAAAACTTAAAAAGGAAAATCACATATTTCTTTTCTTTACCCTAAGTTAGACAACCCCTTATATATTTTATTATTGGAATTAGGATGTATTGTTAAGATGATATATAACTCACAGCTATTTAACTATAGTTATAAATATCTTACAATCAACAGCATTGGAACTGACAAAATATAGTGTGGAAACACAGGTTTTAGGTATTTGGGTCATTGGTAAACTGAAAATGAAAAGCTGAAGGTGCTAATTCAACATAAGGTATGTTAGTAATGTGAAGGCTAGAAATTAAGCTCATTCAAAAAAAAATCAAAGAGGCAGAGTTTTTTACTCTGTGTTTTGTCTGTTGGTGAGTGTCTAATGAGGTATAGTTTTGACCATAACAGATGCTTATTTAAAAACATGAGATGATTTCTGCTTCTAGAATAATAGGGTGTGCATACTTCCCCTATATCTCCCTTTAGGTACAACTAGAAGCTTTGACATTGTGTATAAAGCAACCATAAGAGGATTCTGAATGGTGGAGCGATGGTGAAAAATCAGCTTTGGACCTCAGTACCTGGGGAACAACTAAGTTATATCCCTGATTTTCTTTTGCATCACATATTCCAGACCTGGAGAAGCTAGCAACTCAGTAATACCAAAGTGAGCTGAAAAACCCCTCATGAAAACCTGCTCTTTTAAAGCCAAAGACCATGTAAAGGGCAGCCTACCAGGACAAAAAAACTTTTAGAGAATAACATCTCTACTCCAGACAAACATCACAGAAAAGACTGTGGGTTAAATCCCACTTCCATCAACAAGGACTGAATGGGGGGCCTAGACTTCCACGCTTGCTGAGCTATAGCAAAGCCTCCAACTCCCTGTTCGGAGAGGGCAGAGTTGAGACCCAGGACTTTCATCTCCACAACACATTAACGAGGCCACATGGTGAAGTGTCAACATAGACTGGATAGAGAGCCTGAACTTCCAGCACAATCTGCAGCAGTGAGGTGCTCGGTCCCCTCTTTGGGGAGTAGTATCAGATCTGTCCTATTGAATAATAAAGATTTATACCATAGCCCTGCCATTAAGAGAGAGTACATTCCTTCCCTGGTGTATCACTGGTGGCCAAGTGGAAAGCAATGTTGGGGTGTCCCTGTCTTTTCCAGTCAAGGAGATGTCCCCGGAGGTCTAACAAGGAGCCGGAACGGTCTCTCCCACCCAGCTATCATGAGGATCACGCCTCACATGTCAAAGAGGCAAAGTGAAGAATTTAAACTTCTATTGTAAGAACAGTGCAGAGGAAACCATGTGAAACAAAGTTGAAATAAGATCTACAGTCTCATAACACAGTATCCTAAATGACCAAACCTCAATAAAAAAATCACTAACCAGCAGAGAACCACCTGGAGGTTGACAGAGGAGGGTGTAGGGTGGGCCAAATGGGTGAAGACTTCCAGCTGTAAAATAGTAAGTCATGAGGATGTAATGTTCAGCTTGGTGACTTGTTAGTAATATTGTATTGTGTATTTGAAAATTGCTAAAAGAGTAGATCTTAAAAGTTCTCATCACAAGGAAAAAATTTTGTGATTATGTCTGATGATGAATGCTAATTAGATTTCTGTGGTGATCATTTTGCAATACATATGTAAATATCAAAACTTTCATTATGTTGTACACCTAAAACTAACATAATGTTATATGTCAGTTATACCTCAATGAAAAAAAAATCACTAATAAGAGAACCAGGCAATCCCAAACTGCATGAAAAACGCCAATCAACAGTTGCCAACATTAAGAGGAGAAAAAGTAGAATTATCTTATAAATATTTTGAAATTGCTATTACTAAAATGCTACAATGACCAATCACAAACATGTTTGAAACAAATGAAAAACAGTGAAGAAATAAGAGTCTCAGTAATGAAATAGAAGAACTGAATGCCATTTATAGAACTGAAAAATGTAATAACCAAAGAAAACCCCAACAACACAAAAAAAGAAAACACAGCAAAGCTCAATCCATAGGTGCAGCAGCAGAATAGAAAGAACAGAGGAAAGAATCAGTAAACTGGTAGATAGAACAAAATAATTTGCCCCATGTGAACAACAAAGAGGAAATAGACAAAAAAATTAAAACAAAGGACATGGCCTCGGAGACCTGTTCTGAGTGTCTGTACCGAGTAGTATAGTAAGAAACCTACCATTTTTGTCATCATCTTGCTCCAGAAGGACAAGAGAAATAGGGTAAGGCTGGAAAAGAGCTCAGAGTAATCATGACTGAAAATTTGGTGAAAGACGCAAACCTAAAGATTAAGGAAATTGAGTAAAGCCCAAACAGGATTAACCCAAAGAAATCCCCTTCAAGACACATCATAATGGCATTTCTAACAAATAAGGATGAAAGAAAATCTTAAAAGCAGTAAGAGAGAAATGACACCATATATTCAGGGGAAAAAACAATTGGATTGACAGTAAATTTCTTATCAGAAACCCTAGAGATCAAAATGAAGTGGCATAACATCTTAAAGAAAACAACTATAAAGCCAGAATTCAATATCCAGTGAAAAATACCTTCAGGAATAAAAGGCAAATCAAGACATTTGAAGACCAAGGAAAATTAAAGGAATTTGTCACCAAAAGACCTAACATAAAAATATGGCTAAGGGAAGTGTTCTAAACAAAAAGAAATGAGAAGAGAATGAACCTTGGAACCTAAGGAAAGACAAACATGATAAGCAAAAAAATACAGCTAAATACAGAAGACTTCCTCTTTTACAACATTTTAAGCTGTGTTTGATTATAGAAGTAAAACATTAAACACTGGCTCTAAATGCATGCAGAGGAAATATGTAAGACAGTTATGTTATAAACCAAGACGTTAAAGTGGTGTGAGGTAAGTAAGGTTTCTAAACTAGTAAAATGACACCACCAGTCAACTATGATGAGTTATATATATAATGTAATACTTTCTAAATTACATTTTAAAGCCATCAATAGTAAAGCTCTACAAAGAGATACAATAAAAAACACTATATATTCAAAACAAAATTCCAAAAATATGTTCAAATAACAGAAATGGAGGCAGAAAGGAGAAAACAGAAACATCAGACAGAACAAACTGAAAACCAAAAATGAAATCTCAGACTTGAGCCCTAACATATTAATGCATATTACATTTTTGTAATTACATAAAATATATACTATTTTATTAAATATAAATGTGTAAATATGCAATTAAAAGACAAAGATTCATGAAGTGGATTTTTTATGCCCATTTTTTCTTTTTATTAAAGTGTAGGTGCTATACAATTGGTTTCAAGTATACAACACAGTGGTTCAGCAGTTAGCCATATACTTAAATCCTCACCCTCACTAGTGCAGTTACCATCTGTCAACATAGGAAACATAGGAAGATGTTTTTTTTTTAATTGGAATGTTTGGGCGCTTTTTGCTATTGAGTTTTATGAGTTCTTTATATATTTGAATATGAACCCCTTATTGGATATATGATTTGCAAATATTTTGTCTGATTTAATAGATTGTCCTTTCATTTTGTTTATGTTCCTTTGCTGTACAGAAGCTTTTTAGTTTAATGTACTCCCACTTGTTTATTTTTGCTTCTCTTGCCTTTGATTTTGAGGTCAAAACCACAGATTTATTGCCAAGACTAATGTCAAGTAGCTTATTGCCTATCTGTCTTCTAAGAGTTTTTTTGTTTCAGGCTTAACATTCAAGTCTATAATACATTTAGAGATATTTTTTCATATGGTGTTAAGATAGCAGTCTAGTTTCATTTTTTTGCATGTGGCTTTCTAGTTTTCTCAACACCATTTGTTGAAGAGACTATCGTTTCCCCACTGAATATTCTTGCCTCCTTTGTCATAATTAATTGCCCCTATGTGTGTGGATTTGTTTCTGAGTTCTGTATTCTATTCCATGATCTATGTGTCTGTTTTTATGCCAATAGCATACTGCCTTGATTATTATAGCTTTGTGATATAGTTTGAAATCAGTGAGCATGATGCCTCCAGATTTGTTCTTCTTTTGTGATACTCAGGGTCTTTTGTGACACCATGTACATTTTACAAAGAAGTAATACTGATGGCCAACAGGCACATGAAAAGATGCTCCACAGTGCTAATCATCAGGGAAATGCAAATCAAAACCACAATGAGTTATCACTGCATACAAGTTAGTATGGCCACTATCCAAAAGACAAGAAATAACAAATGTTGGCAAGGATGTAGAGAGAAGGACACCCTCGTACACAGTTGGTGAGAATGTAAATTGGTGAAGCCACTGTGGAAAGCAGTATGGAGGCTCCTCAAAAACCTAAAATAGAAATACCATATATCCCAGTAATTCTACTTTAAGGAATTTACATGAAGAAAACAAATTCTCTGATTCAAAAAGATGTTTGTTTCTATTTCAGTCCTTTCTTTTCTCCCTTCTCTGCCTTGGTATTTTCAAGCTTCTATCATTTTTTTTTCCATATGGGTTCATTGAATCTGAATCATATTCTCCAGATACTTCTTAGGGCTCGCTATATGTTTCACTAAAACAAATGATATTAACTTCTAGATTTGCATCTGTAATGGGCATGCATAATGAAAGCACCGTGCCATTATTTATCAGATTTATTTCCCTGTAGGCTGAAGACAGAGATTGTTGAAACATAAATTCAAAGAGAAATAAATCACTTTAAAATAATAACAGAAGCAAGAACATACGTTAAGTTCTGAATCCTAAATTCTCTTATTCTCCTGCTCTCCCACTCTCTCATAACAAGAGTCAGGCCTGGTGAACTACATCAGACTTCTGCAATGCATTGGTACTTCAATTTTTGTCCCCATTTATCCACTGAGCTTTTTTTTTTCCTCCAGGTGATTTTTTATTATATCTGAATAACAAATTCATTATTTCAGTGACTCTCTATCAATATACTTAAACATTTCTTTTCTTCTCCCATATTAGTATAACATACACATGATAAAAAATTCATATAACTATAAAATAAAAATTAAGCAATAGAGAAGAAAAATATTTCTAAAATATTTATATTTTGGATGAATTCATATTTTCCAATTGAACAAAAGTCAAACATGCACTTATGGTCTGGTCCAGCAATAAAGATCACAGAGTTATTTTCATAATAATCTTTATAAATCACATTTTGGTTGATATCATGTCTGAACTGATTAATTAAGACAATTATCATTTCCAATCACTTTTATATTGTACTTTGCTCTAATGTTATTAGTAGTATCTTCAATCTAGGGTTTTTTTTCTCAAAAATGATATTAGAACATTTATCCATTCATGAGTCTTATTTTAGCTAAACCTAGATAATATATTTAGAAGACAGACATGATTCTTAAATGACGCTGTCCACCATGAGAAAAGAAAAAAGCCATCATGATCCTTTATACCCTCTACTCCACAGAATTCTTCTTTCTCAAGATATTTTAGCTCATATGTATTCTTCTTGACCACCTTAGATTAGAGGCAATCAGTAATAGATGAGAATTTCCCCTTCCTTACATCTCTAACAATACTTAGAATTCTCAGATATTTTGAATTATATGAATATGATGGATATGGGTTAGTGTCTTGATAGGGTGTTATTTTATACTTACCTGATTGCCAATTAAATCAAGTTACTTTCCATGTTCATTAATAGACAGCCTCTTCAGCTTAATCTAGATTTTCACTGAGTAGAAGATCGAAGTCACATATCTTATAAACACAGATGTATTAAAACTCTCATGTCCATTCCCAGGCCTGTTTCTTGTGCGGTCATGCTGTTGGCTCAAGATTGCTAATCTGGCTTGTGGTTTTGAGTTTCTTCTTAATATCTAGTAGCTCCCTGGAGAAGCCTTTCCTCATTATTCCTTCTGATTTGGCTAGCATTTTTTTCCCATTTATTTCTGAAAACCATGCTGAATGCACACTATGCGCCAGGCACCATGTCTTCTCTGCTTTCTCATAGCACACTGAGAAAACCAGATACAAAAATGACCACAGAGTACTGCTTATCATTCTGCTGATATCTCTGTGCAAATTCTGTGCTAATACAAGTTATAGTCACTGTATTTTTTTCCTTTAAAATTTATTTATTTATTTTTATACTGAAGTATCATTGATAAAGCATCTTATGTTGGTTTCAAATATACAGCACAGTGGTTCAACAGTTACCCATATTATTAAATCCTCATCCCCTCTGGTGTGGTTACTATCTAACCATGCAGAAAGGTGTTACGGAATCATTGAGTATATTCCCCATGATGAGCTACTGTCCCTGTGATCAATTCATATTGTGATTACAAATTATTGTGTCCCTTTATCTCCTTCACCCTCCTCCCCCCCATTTCAACCCCTCCCCCTTGGGTAACAACTAGTCACTTCTCAGTGTCTATAAGTCTTATAGTCACTGTCTTTTAAATCTGAGTGACCTAGTGGTAAATACTATTCTAAGGAATAGGCTATAAAAAGATATACACCTGTCATTTGGTGTAGTTAGTAGTGCTTCTGTTTCTGACTGTGCAAGTATTATTTCGGAGGCACTCAACAAATCATCAAATAGCTTTAATCAAATTACCTTCTGTTTATCTCATTGTTAAGAGAGGGATTTCCACTTTAGGATTATGAGGATGGCCATAAACATGGCACACAACAGGGGACAGGCGAGATTGACAGATTATCAGTCACATATACTCACAGTTCCAGGAAGAGGACTTCATCTGCTAGGGCCATATGGAGTTATACCTGGAAGCTGAGTAAACCAGGAGCAATAGGAAGTGGTAGCCTTTATAGTGTCAAGAGGGTGGGATGCCCCTGTTTCCCATGGAAAGATGTGATTATCTTGTCTGAATAGTTCCATAGGCTGGTAGAGAACTGAAACCCGCTACTCATGGATAAGCAGGAATTGTCTGGTTTCTTGTGCAAGGAGGATTGTTTGGCTAAGAGACCTTATCCATGGAAGCAGAGTAGAGTCCTACTTGCATTTAGTCCAACTGAGGCCATCCTAATTTTACCAAATGTCAAGGCAACCCATAATAATGATATTAATTTTAGGCCTTACATCCACCTAAGTCCAGATGTACAAACTAAGTTTATCCTCATTAATAGTATCTTCATGCAGGTATTAGCAGTCTTTGATTCCTTGTTTTGGTTAGAATTTTCAGTGATGACAAACTAAAAACATTACATAAAATTTTATTGAAATTTTGCTCCTATAGAGAGAGATTATTCCCACACATTATAATAGTTCATTAATAATGTTTCCTTGCCCTTAGTTAATCTTACAAATCTGAATGTATCATTCCTTAGTGTACAGAAAACTATTCTCTGGTGGCTATTGAAAGGTGCGTATCATGGTGAAGAATATACATAAGTTACAAAATAATGCTGCGTGCACATTAGTTATTAAAATGACTTCTATACAAGCAATGAAGAAGGAGAGGTTCCTAATACGCACAACTGTTCTCCGAACTTCATTCAGTGAGTAAAAATACCTGTGAGACTGTTGAATCTCTAGAGGAATTGAATATAAATAAAAGATTTGTGCTATTTTCAGTGCATTACAGAAACACAGTACAAATAAAAGTTTGCATAATTCAAATTTGGATGATACAATGAATAGTCACGGGAACATAGTAAGAAGTCTACATACTCGTAAGTTGATAAAACACTGTCATAACAATAAATGAGTATTGGAAATACATGAGTAAAATCCACTGGGAATAGTAATGAAACATTTGGTTCACTTTTATTTTTATCATACTCAGAAGGCAAGTATTATTCAGGCTAAATGGATTGCTATTTTGATGGATTAAATTTTACAAAGTTAACCAATGTGCAAAATATGTAACAAAATATAATATATTCAATGTGGAAATTACTTCGGGGATATAGAGTACTATAACAATTCTCAAGTTATGAAACACAAAACATATGGAATTATTATCTCTGTACTGAAGAGGGAGAGGACATGACAATCTACACAAGGTCATGCACTAAACCAGTCATTGAATACTTGCCTTCCACAGAAATATTAGATATACAATTAACTTTAAGTCATTTATCTTGACTTTTTTATTCACTCAATCAGTCATTCCTCTAAAACTAATTCGAATGGTCTACTATTTAAAGGGGTTCTGCCAAAAAAATTATAAACATAATAGAGATGGTTTCTAATATCATGAAATATACAAGTATAATATGGAGTTTATGACTATTATTCTGCTGTCAGAAATCCTGGTTGAATGTTCAGGTTAATTACTATTTATATCTCATTAAACAGCCAAATAGAATTTTCTGTGATGATAGAATGTTACATCTCTTCTGTCCACTAATATCGAGCACTGGAAATGTGATTTAGTGAGACTGAAATTTTAATTTTGTTCAATTTTAACTAATTTAAACTTAAACTTAAATAGCCACATGTGGCTACTGGTTATCATATTGGACTAAGCTATACAACTATTATAAATTTCTAATATACATAAAGCAGTTAATATAGTGCTATGAGAGGTTGCTTATGAAATATTGTTTGACTTGATAAGAAAAAAGATGTGCATTGGAGAAAATATGCAGATTAGTTGTTTGCATTTATATGGTTTGTTTTGTACCAATGGCCATTTATTGTTTTTTATAGTTTGAATAATCTACAACAAAATATTTAGAGAGAGGTTCTGACTGACCTTGATTTCAGACCTTTATAATGACTTACATTTAAATATAATGTCTCTGTATTTAGCTATAGGAAGGCAGTGGACATTGCTGTCTGCATATTTGTTACCTATTGTGTAGTAGTTTTGTGATATGGCTAGGTTTGATTCTATTGCCCATCTTGAAGGTCCATGATGGGCATACCCTCTTGCAAAGCTGCTGCTTCAAAATCTGAACCTAATTTGTTAAAGAAAACAACTAAGTACAGAAGGTTAGGTAATGGAAGAAAGTAAGCTTTCTTTTCTGGATAGTGTAGTAAAGAAATATGAGATCTTAAGTCTCAGTATCTATTTTACTGCTGCAAGATGAGCTAGCCTTTGGATAAAGGTGACATTTAGGAAAGGACAGAGATGAGAGCATTTCAGTTACAGTGAGTGGTCACTTGATCTAAATTAACCTGGTCTTTTTAGTTATTTGGGAGATAGAAAAAACATCTCCAGGGACCCTATTCTTTGCATGGATGAAAGGTAAGTGCCTAAATCTCCTTTGTCATTTGTCTGTGTGAATTGGATGTTCTGTTATTCGTAACTGATCACATTTTACCTGATGTATTTGATGTAATGAAGATCTGGATATTGAATAGATCATTGTCTGTAATGCTTTCTTATTTTAGATTTGCAGATTTTTTAATTGTTTGAGAGATAATTCTGTATTTCAACAATTATCATTTATTCACATATGAATAAAATCACAATATGTAAGATATATAATAGGTAAACGAAAGCTAATCTAAAAACTGCCTGTAGGGGAAATTCAATTCTTTAACCTGTAGGTTTTGACCTACTTTTTCTTTAAGATATATTGTAATTTTGAAAAAAAATCTCTAAAAAGTAAATATAAGATCCCTCATAATTCCAAATGAATATAAAGGGTTTTCTACAAAACTAAATGATTTTGGTGATTTCCCTCATTTACAGAGTGAAGCAATGAAGCAAAACTGAAGAAACAAAACAGCAGCAGACTCACATACTCCAAGAAGGGACTAGCGGTTACCAAAGGGGAGAGGTTGGGGAGGGTGGGGGAGAGAAGAAGGGGATTGAGGGGTATTATGATTGGTACATATGGTGTGGGGGGTCACGTGGAAGACAGTGTAGCACAGGGAAGACAAGTAGTGACTCTGTGGCATCTTACTACTCTGAGGGCCAGTGACTTCAGTGGGGTGTGAGGGGGACTTGATAATATGGGTGAATGTAGTAACCACAATGTTTTTCATGTGAAACACTCATAAGAGTGTATATTAATGATACCTTAATAAAAAAAACTAAATGATTTTGGGCATTCATGAAGTTATTTATCATAATTTCATTAAGTGGTATTTGCATTCTATAAAGCATAAATGTAAGTGTTTATGCCTGCTAGCCCTGACATTTCAGATACCACCATTTTAAAATGTAACTGTTTTCCTGCCCCAAATTCCTTTCCCACATTCCCACACAACTCCACCCCATTCACATGACCTAACAGAAATCTACCTCATTTGAGCTCAGAATGGCATTTCTACAAAAATCTGACTGCTCATGAAATATCAGAGACTACCTTCAGAGACAGATGTTAATAAGAATGTTTTGTAATTACAGTTATTAAAGCCCAGTTCTTAAAATTAGTCATTGAGTGAAACCAGAATTCACTAACAAAGTAGGTAACTATAGGCAAAACCTTGTTTTGAAAGGCAGGTAAATGCTAGAAACTGAACTATTAGAAAAGATTAATGCATTTCAGCAGAAATATGTGCCTCAGTCTGAATTGAAAAGTTAATTCTAGGATTTGTTAAATATGTTAATTGGTTCAAATCATAATTAACATATGAAGAGGAAAGGAAAGACATTGAAAATTGACTGTGAATTAAAGCAGCTGAAGAAGTAATAGAACTAAACCTTACATGTGACAGCCTGTCACCTCCATAAAATAGCGTTGTGTGGCCAAAAGACACCCATTCCAAAGCACCATGACACTGATATTCAAGAGTAGCTCTAATGTTGGTCACATAGACATTTTCTTTGTAAATATTCATGTCATTAATCTTTCAAAAACTGCTGAGGTATAAAAATGAGCCAGATTTGCATATGTGCACAAAGAATCCACAAAAAATGAGTGTGCTACTCTCTTGGTTGCTATCTGTGTCTGTTTACACATACTATAGAAAGTACATATGATAAGAGAATGAGTCTGATCTTCTGAAAGCTTGGTTTACCTGCCATGCATGAAGAGCTCACATATACCTTAAGAAATGTAGAAATCCTGTGTATGTATGTATTATGTCTTTTATTTGCTTTACAAAGTCATCCCTAGGATGGGACCCAAATGAGATTTATATTATAGCAATCCTGTTTACTTCTAGACTGTGGTACAATAAACTATTCATTACTCATGTAAACACATAGCCACACCTATAGGCAGAAAAAGGTTAGTAGAGAGAGGAGAAAGAGAGAGATTGAGAGAAATTTCTTTATATACAATTTAAAAATTATAATATACAATAGAAAATACAATACCTGTTCCTTAGTGTGTACTGTCAGCAAACACCTATATGCTCAAAGCACTGTGCAAGGGACTAAAGAAAAAAGACAAACAGAAAGAAGAAATCCAAACAAAAAGAAGAAATAAAATGGAATCTTGTTGGTGCTTTTTATGGGGTGTTAACAAAACATTATTGAGTTTGGGAAGAGAAAATCTGCCTTAAGAAAAGGCAAAAGGCTTTGTAGACCTTTCAGGAGAGAAAAAGCAAGGGCAATCCAGGTGGAGGAAATAGTGTAGGTCAAATTTGTCGTAAGAGGAGTAGACTGTTGTAAGCGCAGTCCACTGTGGTTTATCCTGGCTCTGGTGTAGTTTGCATAGGTAGGTGCAGAAAGGGGATTCTCAACAGAATGCTGGACTCGTTTACAAAGAGTTTTTATATCTCCTGGGACATCTGAAAGATCACAACCGACTGAGAAAAGATCAGACGTAGGACTACACTCTAATTTTAATAATAATGTCAAAAACGAAATGCAGTGGTGTGGGAAGGTGACAGAGAGCAAGGTATTAGTGTTATTGCAAGTGAAATTTCATGTGGGCTTTCAGTAGGCCAGTGGTAGTAGAGATGAAATAAGTAGAAATACCTGAAGAAGGTATTCTGAATCAAGCACACCTGGGATTTCAAGCTACATTTTGGAGTCAAGGGAAAGACGGACACAACTATGACTGTCAGGGTTCTGACTGGGTACTGGAGGGTAATGGTAAGGAACACTGGATATAAAATATTTTTTTAAGAAGAATTAAAGTGAATTTGAACTTTGGGCATATAAATATTAAAGTTGTGAAACATGTTTGTGTCAGGTTTTCAGTTAGTAATAATTATGAAATTTGAGGCAAAGTTTTGTCTATCAAGTACAGATGTTGAAGTTGTTGCTATATAAAAAATGGAAGATATTCATTAAAAGTATAGAGTCAGAACTTTAACTTATGAAAGTTGTAATGATTATGAAACTAAATTTAGAGACTGTGTAAAGATAAATCCACTATTCAGCTCTTGAGCTGAATGCTATGATCAGATATCTTATGTGGAGAAAGGTTACTCATCCAAGGAGGAAAAAAAGAATGATACAGAACATGACTTAAATAATTACTCTAGTATTTTAGATTTTTCCCAGTATCAGATAAAATTGGTTTCATGTAATCGGTGAGTTAATCAACCAAGTATTTCATTTCAATTTTTAGAAATAACATCTTCTACAATATTAGTATCCAAAGTCTTTTTTTTATTTTAGTAAAAATTTTTGTGTGAAAACAAGACTCCCAAATTATTTATCAATCTTGAGAAGAAATGTAATACTAAAGCCCTAGAAACTATGAATAGTAACACTTAGTGAAGCTCTCACCCCAGTTCTTCAAAGGAGTTAGAACAGAAGTTCCTTAAGTCAAAATATCCATTTACCTCTTTTATAAATTTTGTTTCTGTTATTTTTTTATTTGTTATCCCAAATCTGGGATATTTGTTATCTGTATGTGGGATGTAGCATATACTTCACAGCTATTTACCAAACTGAACTCTACAATTTACCAATATTGTATTAATCTTACTTTGTAAAGTCTTTCATAACATACATAAAAATTGTATATTTTGTTCCATATTATTGTTAGATAAACCCATTGAAATCCATTTCACAGTTGTTATCTCTAATTTATAAATCAAGCCATGTAGAGTTAAAGAAATTGGACATGGTTACTTGGAAAAAGCAGTAAACTCAAAGACGGAACCAGTATTTTCATCTGTAGGGTTAGAGTTTATTCAGTTACAGCTATTTCATGTGCGACACTCCAAACACATAATGAGTTCCATTTATATCCTTCAATAAGGAACCTCCATGAGAGATAATTGAAATATAAAATATTAGTGTTATGTAATAATTTACTTCATTTTAAGTTATTGTGAATGATACACTTTACAATCCTTATATAAACTAAAATATTCTTCAGTTTTTTCGAGAATTATTGAAAAATACAAGGAAAAAACAGTATCATACAGATGATATTTAATGAACACAGTAGTTTGTTAAAAATGTTTAATTTTACAAAAGATAAGATGTACATATGGTTGGAAATTACTTTGTGTCACCATTTTTCTTTCTCCCAAAGGTAACATTATGATATCTGAAATTAGCATTTATCCATCCTGAACATATTATTTAATATGATGAGGGTCATAGATATATACTGTATAGTTTTCCTTCCTTTATAATATCAAATATTTATTATAATACAGAATAGAGACAAAGACACTTGTAATAGCATAAATACTCTATAAAGTATCAAATGATTAATAGAGCATATATATATATAGAAGTTATGGGAAATTTTAAAAATCTTTATTAAAATAAAGAAGATCGTGTGTACATGGCTAGATATGGCGTGTTTGTGAATGCTATATGGTTCATGTTATGAATCATGTGACGAATACAGATCATTATCTATATCATCATGATCCACACCTTATCATTTGTTTTACTTAAAAGGAATCTAACAAGAACTCTAACTGGGAGGTGTGTGTGACTATGAGTGTGTGAAATTTGGAAATTTCATTTTAAAATGCATACAAACGAGTAAAAGAATTATTAGCACAAATTAAAAGAAGAGTTATATTGATAAAATTGATCTAAGAAATATGTAAGAAACAATTTATACAGTATTAGAACAGGGATAAAGAAACCAAAGAAATTGTTCAGAAAAATGAAGAAGTAGTTTCACATATATATGGAAATAGGTTTGTCAATAACAGTAGCATTAAATTGAGCAAACTCCCTCCTATAAGGAAAATAAAATAAAGACAGTTAATCTTCTTCATGCCATATTTAGGTATACATTCTGTATGGATTATAGAGATAAATGTGAAAGCTAAAACTATAAAATGTGACAAAGACTACTTCTGCTCTACAATCTGTTCTCCCTTTTCATAGTAAACAGCATAAAAACAATAAAACAATAATAGACAAAAATATGGCTCAAATAGGGGCACACAATAAAGAAATATATGTTCAAAACTAGATTCTGTTTTCCAGATTCCATTGAAATTAGGTGTGACCATGTAACTAAGTTTTCTTCAGTAGAAAGTAAACAAAGGTCATATTCACAAATTCTGGGATAAAGCATTTAAGCAACTTGTGTGCATGTCTTATTTTCCCTTCCATCAGTTAGACAGAAATGATAGAGAGGCCCTGGGGGATGTTCCCAGAATGACTGTCACAGACGCAGGCTGTCTAGATTGGAGCCGACTCAAACATTATGATCAGTAATTGTGATGAGCCCCTATCCACAGTCTTTCAGAGTAGCTAGAAAGAGGCTAACAACGTCACTTTGTTAAGATCCATATAAAAGTTGGTGTTTTCCTGAGGCTGTGTTGAGATATAAAGGTATATATTCTTTACACACATTGTGACATAAAAAATCTGGTGCCTTTGTTTTTTGAGCAGCACCTTGGTAAGAACTTTCTCTTTCCAGTTCTGGAAATGCAGATGGGAATACAAATATATCCCAATAAGAGGAATTCATCTACAGCTGCTGACTTACATGTGTTTATAGCTGATAAGTATGGCTGCCATAGGAAAAAATTACGGTGCAATTGAATAAAGAATTGTAAGACAAAGCTATTTTTCCTGATTTACTTCTTGTACCTCCTAAATTTTGAATATGCATGAATAAACATTCAGTAACATACATGTGTTCAATATTTGTGTGCATTACATATATAAAGCAAGCAAAACAAAAATGTTTGAGTTCGACTTGAAAGGGAAAATAATGAAAAATTAACCTCAAGGATTTATTCTCTGATAAAAATTTGTAAATTGATACACTTTCTGTAGGGACACAACCTATTTAAACAATAATTTTAATTGTAAAAATTCTAACCTTTTGATCCAGAAATATACTCTGAACATTTATTTTACTGAAAATTTGTACATATATAAAATGACTTCTATCTGGTAAAGATTATTCTTTGCAGGATTATTTGAAAGTTCAAAAGATAGAAATTAATCTAATTTGTCCACCTATTGTTAAATAATTATGATAAAATGAAACAATAGCATATTATGTACTTATATAGAGTAAGTCATTTATGTTCTTTAGAATTTCCTTCAACATAGACTTTTTTTTAAAGTACAACATAAAGCAATATGTTTACTGTGTCACTAGGTAAAAATGCAAAGAATTCACATTTGTTTATGTATTCAATCAATTATTTTAACAGGATTCTCAAGGAGCTGATTATATTATCTTCCCTCTGGGAGGAGAAATGGGAGGCTGAAGGAAATAGCCACATGAAGACTTAAACTTTTAAAATATTTAAAATGTTACTCAATATCTTTAAATTACTTAATAAAAAAGTAAATTAAATAAAATACATTTATGGGGATAGGGAAGAGACAGGGGTCAATGAAGCCAAGTCTTCAAAAAGAAAATGGAAAGTATATACTCTATGATGCAGAGAATGCTTTCAGGGGATATACCTTTGGGAAAATTAGTCATGGGCCTCTAAGACAAAATACAGGAAGCTGAGTTATGAAGAATGCTCTTCTGCATCTGGAGAAAAAGATTACTAGTTACACATTTAGCATAGTTGGTAGGTCTTAAAAATGTGATAGCTTCAAAGGTATGGAATGCTCTTCTGCATCTGGAGAAAAAGATTACTAGTTACACATTTAGCATAGTTGGTAGGTCTTAAAAATGTGAAAAAAAAATGAAACAGAATGGCATCTTATGGCACAATGACATTTCTATAAGTTAAAAATACATACACAAAAATACAGCATTATACATATATATATCTTTCAAGGATATATATATATATATATATATATGCTAATAAAGGATCAATATCAAACGCATTAGAGTAAGTGTCTAAAGAGAAAAGCCTAAGTGATACATTGTTGTCTAGCAAGTTACTCCAAACCTTGGCAATCTAAAACGATAAACATTTTTACTTCACCTTCTCTGGCAGGAATCCAGAAACAGCTTAGTGGGGTGGTTCTGGTTCAGGGTCTCTCTTCAGGCTGCAGCCAAAATGTGGGTCAGCCCCATGAGCATCTGAAAACTTAACTGGTATTGGAGGACAAACTTCAAACATGGCTTGGAAAACAAACGGCTGTTGGCTGGGGAACCTCAGTTTTTGCCATGTGGGCTTCCTCTTTGGGCTTGTCTATATGTCCTCAAGATACATCATCTGGTTATCCCCAGTGCGAGCGATTTGAGAGAGGAGAGTGAGCAAGCTGTAAACTGCAAGGTCCTGTGCAACCACATTAGAAGCTGACGCATCAATCACTTCTGCAGCATTCTATAGGTCACACAGACCGCATTCTGTAGGTTACACAGACCACAGGTATAGGTCACACAGACCACATTCTGTAGGTTACACAGACCACAGGTATAGGTCACACAGACCGCATTCTGTAGGTTACACAGACCACAGGTATAGGTCACACAGACCGCATTCTGTAGGTTACACAGACCACAGGTATAGGTCACACAGACCGCATTCTGTAGGTTACACAGACCACAGGTATAGGTCACACAGACCGCATTCTGTAGGTTACACAGACCACAGGTATAGGTCACACAGACCGCATTCTGTAGGTTACACAGACCACAGGTATAGGTCACACAGACCGCATTCTGTAGGTTACACAGACCACAGGTATAGGTCACACAGACCGCATTCTGTAGGTTACACAGACCACAGGTATAGGTCACACAGACCGCATTCTGTAGGTTACACAGACCACAGGTATAGGTCACACAGACCGCATTCTGTAGGTTACACAGACCACAGGTATAGGTCACACAGACCGCATTCTGTAGGTTACACAGACCACAGGTATAGGTCACACAGACATTCTGTAGGTTACACAGACCACAGGTATAGGTCACACAGACCGCATTCTGTAGGTTACACAGACCACAGGTATAGGTCACACAGACCGCATTCTGTATGTCACCCCAGACCACATTCTGTAGGTCACACAGACCGCAGATATAGGTCACCCAGACCACATTCTATAGGTCACACAGACCGCAGGTATAGGTCACACAGACCACATTCTGTAGGTTACACAGACCACAGGTATAGGTCACACAGACCACATTCTGTAGGTTACACAGACCACATTCTGTAGGTTACACAGACCGCAGGTATAGGTCACACAGACCACTTTCTGTAGGTTACACAGACCACAGGTATAGGTCACACAGACCGCATTCTGTATGTCACCCCAGACCACATTCTGTAGGTCACACAGACCGCAGATATAGGTCACCCAGACCACATTCTATAGGTCACACAGACCGCAGGTATAGGTCACACAGACTGCAGATATAGGTCACACAGACCACAGGTATAGGTCACACAGGTACGGCAGGGGCGGCACAGCAGCTGGCAAGCATCACTAGGGATTACCTTTGAAGCTATCACAGAGACTAAAAATGAAGATCAGAAAAAAGGGAGAAATAAAAATTAATATACAATAAAACAAAAATTAAATTTCACACTGATTATGATAATAGCATGAAATGATATAATCAGCTTGATTTTATGTACTTCAGCACTAAGGAAAGCACATATAAAAATGTGTTATATATATATGCACATCACCAGTCATCAGTTCTCTTGTTGATAAGCATATATTTTTCTGTTTTTCTATTACAAATTATGAGGCAGTGAAATTTTCTAGATAGATCTCTTTGTGCACATATATGAATGTTTTAGTGAAAGATATAGACTTATAAGGAGAAATGTCAGTTTTTTGTGGAAATCTCTATACTAGTTGATGCTAAATTTCTCCCTGAAGTGGACATAATTCATAGTCCAACCAGCAGGAAATGAGAGTTCCTATATTTATTATCCTCCCAAAATTATGGTACATATCAACTTGAAACTAATGGATAGGAATTGGAATTATATTATTGTTTCAAATTAGTGTTTTCCCCTGATTACTACTTAGTTTGAGACCTCTTCACATTTATTTCATTTCCATATTTCCACTTCTGTGAATGTTTTTTCAAACTCTGTACTTCTTTGCAATTATTATCTCTGAGTCTGTGACTTGTCTTTTAATGGACAGTAACATTTACTGCATGGCAATCCAATTTATACAATTTTCACTTTATGATTTGTACTTTTGTATTTTGCTTAAGGAATCCTAACCTAAGATTATAAAGATTCTCCTCTAAATTTTTAATACAAGCTTCAAGAATTTATTTTCAGTTTGGGTCTTTAATATGTCTAAAACCTAAATTTATTTATAGTATGATAGAATTATAAGGTACTCTCTATAGTGATAGCCAATTGTCCTACAATGAATTTTGAAAGCATGTAATTTCCACACTGCTTTTGTGTCCCCTTACATCCTCAGTTTCAATTTATGCAAGCTCTAGTCTGGGTTCTCTCAATATTCCCTTGTTATATTATCTGTGAAACTGCACCTACAGCAAACTGCCCAAATTACTGATTTCCTAATAATATTTTGTAACTTTTTTCATCCCCCACTTTACTATTCTTCCTATTTTTTGACAATTTCAAGCCATTGAACTTTGTCATCAACTTGTTAAGTTCCACATAAAATTTTGGTTTTTAATTGAAATGTCTTTGAATTTACAGTTAACTTTCAGAGGATCGCATCTATAAAATATAGAGGATTTCCATCTAGGGAAAGAGTGTGCTTCTCCATTGGTTTAGGTCTTTTTTATATTCTCCAGTAACATTTTTTAAATTTTCTCTACAAATATCTTAAGTACCTTTTACAAAATTAATTACTAGGTAGCTTACAATTCTTGCTGTTATTGCAGAATAAGATTTTTTTATTATCATTACATTTTAAAATCAGTCGTTACTGGCATGTAGAAAAGGAATTGATTTCTGGATCTTGATCTTACATGAGGCGACCTTGCTGAAAGTTCTGATCAATTCTTGCTGCTTCTGGATTTCATTAGATTACATATCTCTGTAATCATATCATCTTTAAATGACTGACTTTACTACTGTTGTATTTCATTTATTTTATTGCTTTCTTATATTATCCAGGAACAGTAAAATATTCAATAAATAAGGCTGATACTGGGCATCCTTTTCTTGTTTCTAACTTTAATGTGCTCCTAAAGCTTCCAGAATGCTGTATGCTTTCTACATTCCACAATGATAAAGCACTTCTCTTCTAGTTTACTGAGTCTTCTTCCTAGTTACAAAGATTTTATATGATGAATGAATGTTAAGCTATACAGAGTACTTTTCTGAATCCATTTTACTGATTATATAGCTTTTTTATAATCTAATATGCTGCATTATATTGATTGACATTCTCTGATATCAGACTTTGTTTATTAGAAAAACTACATTTGTTTTATATAGTTTGCTTAGTAGATATTTATGTATACCTTCCTAGCACTCAAACTATTGCTTTGTAGATAAGATTGGTATGCTTGTTTTTGTTTTAGCTCTATGAAGTACTTTAGTTTGGTAACAGTGCTATATTAGTGTCATAGAAATGAACAAGGTATATGCTTCTTTTTTTTTCCTGGCTTCTGAAAAACTGAAATAGTTTTATATTTCATGAAGTTTTGGTAGCATGTTTCTAAAACTGCTTTGACTTTTAGATAGAGATTTGTTTACTATGATTTCAGTTTAGAAAAGTATTTCTTCTTAACTAAATTTGACATAATTTTATTTGAAATTAATATTTTGTCTGTTAAAATTTATCAGCATACAGCCTCTTTCATAATAAACCATTTATAGCAACATTTTGAATGCTTTTATGAATCTATGTTGGATTACATTTAAATTTTTATTTCGTTAATTTTTTCTCATCTTAATTATTTCAAGTTTTATACTTTCCTTAAGTTTATTTTATTCTAGATTATTGCATGGAATACTTTTCTCATTTTTTTTTGTATTTTCACTAAAAGTATTTTAACATAAAGTATATTTTCAAATGCAGCATAATCTCTGTCCTGTAAGATCTGATGTTTGATTTTTTCAATTTTATTCAGTTTTAAACTTCTTAAATTTCCAATAATTTTTTCAACCATCAGTGAGGTTTTTAGAATACTTCATATATTTTTAAAAGGTTCTTTGAATATGTGTCTCTTTCTGTAGGTGGCCAGATTTTTCTTTATTTACCTTTTCACTAGCTCTTCAAGAGACACACACTTGATCTGGTGAATCTCAATCCCACTTTCCCAGTCTCTGAGGACTCAAGGCCTTGTCTCTTGTCCCATGTGCTCTGTTGCAAAGTTAACCTCCTCTTCGCCAAGCTAGGCACATGGCCCACATCATAATCTTGGCGCCTAACTCTATCTTTTTAACTTCTTACTTGTTTTGGAGCCTTTTATATTTTTTAAAACTTTTATTTGATAATTTTCATATAGTACTTTTAAGAATATTTAGAAGATCTTCAGACGATCTTCATAGAAATAAATAATCAAACAAAGTATGTCCAAACTCTTGTATGACAGTTTAGCTGGGAAGTTAATACTGAACTGTGACATGTATTCCTTCAGCACAGAATGAAATATTGCATTCTGTTCTTTCCTTGTTATCATTAAAAAAAACCCTGCTGTCATCTAATCATCATGATTTTGTAGAAAATATGTCTGTCACCTCTGGTAGCTTTTAAGAATTTTCTTGTCATTTTTGGTGTTTTACAGTTTCATCAAGTACCTAGTTAGGGGTTTATTTTTCTTTATCTTCTTCAGAACTCAAAATAAATTTTCAAACTGAACAGTTATTTATTTCTTGAATTCTAAAATGTTTTAGCCCTTATGCCATAATATAACATTATATAATATAATCATTATAATTAATCATTATATTATAATCATTATTATATTATATTATGTAGTATTTATAATTCTAGTTTCATCACTGAGCCTGGTATTAGTTTCTTGTTCTGCATGAAATGTATATATGCTCCTTGTCTTACTCCAAACCACCTGCCTATTCAGTCGTTGAGCTCATGGGCCTGGACTTTCTGAACCACATATATAATTAATTATTTTATTTCAAAGAGTTGTTTATTTTTGCATTTTTAGATTGTCAACATTTTTTGTTGTTGTTGTCTTTTTATCTTTTATTTTTGTTGTTATCTATTTGGACTGAGAAGGAGCTCAGTGGATGAATTTATCAAATTATTTTAACTGCAAATCCCCTGAATTATATATTCCAGTGGGTGGAGAAAATTGCATAAAGGATGTGTTCATTAAGTTTTAAATTGTCATAAATTTATAACAGATATTAGATGCATGGGTGATAGAATCAAATTTTAAAATTATTCACATGTTAGATTATGGGGCTGAAAAGAAATGTTGAAGAAGCATAGCTGTAGTTTTGACATTATTAATATAACTAAAAATTCGGCAACCTATTCAGCAGTTAATATGTAAAACATCTTGAATTAGTTGGTTAAAAAACACAATATACATACATTAGTTAAATGCAATTGCTGAATTCCTATAATTTACTGAAAATTGTTCCAGGCTCTGAAACTCCAGCAGTGAATAAAACATCTTGACAGAATATTAAGCAAGTTAACAGATAAATATATATTAAAAAGTGATAAGAGCTGTGAATATACAAGGAGACTGTGAGAGAAGAATGACTAAAGGAGGGTTGGAAGTGAGGCTATCCTCGTAAGACAAATTTCACTTGAACGAGAACTGAACAAGTGAGGTGATTGCTGGTCATGAATGTAACCTGTGCTTTAGGCAAAAAGAACAATTTGCTCACAAGTCCTCGTGTAGAAAGCAGTAACTGTCTTCTTGAAATTAGCAGTGGAAGAAGTGACAGATGAGTTTGAGAGACAAACAAGGCCCAGATCCCAAAAGGATATTAGGTCATGTTTATAGTTTGGATCATCATTGAAGTGCAAAGGGAAACCTTGACACAGTGAGCTTTCATCTTTGCTTAAGTGACCCTTCCACTGGTGCTACTAGCAACAATACTGTGTTCTGGTGTCTATGGTCACAGTTAAACTCCCCTGCTTTCATCCCTGTGGGAATCATTTTTCCATTGTATGCCCCTTTGCTAATTTTCATTTATCCCTTAGAAGATCAGCAACACCTTGTCTTCCTCAAATGCACTGGAGGCCTTCAGTTGGGAGACTCTCAGCTACCCAGCTCTCCTTCACGCTTGGTGATGAATGCCTTCTCATGCATAGTCATATAATAGTAAGTGCCTTTATTTACACCTTAAATATGGTGTCGCACTGGGGCAATTTCTGAAGTCTATGCTCTACTTAACAGAAGAGATAATGCTCTGTTCCCAGGATTATTCTTGAGACAACTTGTTATTTTGTTTCATTATTAAATTATAATAACACAATCCTTAAATTATAGAATTTATATCCAAGCAAGGTCTGTAACTGGAGGAAATTTTTATTCAATATGATATCATTAATATTATATCAGATATGACTCTAGCAAATTTAGCAAAATTTACGTAGTGATATTTATTAATTTTTACTTGTGAAATTCATTAATTAGAGCTTTACATTTAAAAATATGACCTTAATGTTTCTCTAATGAAAGCCTGAAACTCATGGGTTGTTTTGACCATTTTAGTTATGCGGAAGATATGATTTAGTGATACAGTTGTGTTTGTATTTAATTCAATATATTTTTAGAATATATGATTCTTATGCTTATGAATCCTACTCTTGTCTAATAATGTGTTTTTGTAAAATAACTGTTCACTTAAAAAATACTTACCTGAAAATTTCATATTTGTTTAATACTGACGACTTCCTTTTTTCAAAATGGATAGAAGACAGCATGAAAAATAAATAAAATACAACAGTGAAAACTTTAAGCCAAGGTAAAAGGAAAGGAAATGATAAAATAAGATGAAAGAAACCTAAATTTAACAACTGATCCTAAAAACTTGTTAACATTGTTGAGATTGGCCACACATCTGTGCCTCAGAGCAAAAACAAATTTCTTTGTTTTAGAAAAAAAAAATTCAGTTGCTAAGAAGAAAAGGCTCAATTCTCACAATAGAAACTGAGACATTATGGAAATACACCCAATTATGAGTAATGATTTCTTTTGTGATTTAATTTAAGAAATGTGTAATAAAGTTCCAAGAGTCATGTCATGTTCTTAATTCTTTCTATTAGTACCTTTCTCACTTTTTGTTATATGGAACTGAGTTCCGTAAATTTATAAGTTCCACAAACTTACCCATTGTTTTGGACACTGCTAGTACCATCAACTAATCTGAAGGTGGGGTATGTGTGTATATATCTGTGTATTTATTTTGAGTGTCCTCATGAATTATTTCTCAGACTCATTAGAATTCATTAATTTAATTTTTAATGCTATTTGACAAAGTTTTGCAATGTCATAACTACATTTGTAAAAAAAATTAATTCCCAGTAACAAATAACTTAGATACAGATATTTACTATCTAATAATCACTATTATTATTTCAAGCAAATAACAAAAGGAACTTTTCTTAAGGGATATATATAAAGGATACTGAAGAGTGGTGTTTTCTGTGAAAGACATGTCTGTGTAGTTAAACATGATTTTATTCAGTAAGCACATATTAAAGAACTAAGTTGGAAGTTTAAAAGGTTGTAAATATGGTTTTCATCTTCAAAGAGATTACAATTAAGAACTGAAAGATCAGGAAAAATAGTATTAGACTCAAAACTTGAAGGATGCATGAGAATTTAGCAAACATAGATAAAGGGAATAGCATAAACTCCATGTAGGCAGTATTTATCTGTTTTCTTTATTTCTGTGTGTGGTGCATAAAGAACAGTTGATTTTCCATTACTGTCTATTAACTGAATTAAAGGCATTTCAAGAAAAAGTCTTTGTAAGCAGAAGAAACAATATAAATTGTTTGTGTATCATTTTCTCATTTTAATGTTAGGAAAATATCCAATTCTTCCACACTTCGACAATGTTCTGGAAAAATAAACCATACTGAAGATGTCAAGAAACTTCACTTTTATTCACTAACATGGTAACTGATTTGAAAAGTGCATGAGAAATAGTTTATAAATGATAACACAGATTAAAGAAAGAAAAAGTAATGGAGATCATAATGGAAATTTAGCAAACTACATATCCTATTTATTTAGCTTTAACACTCCAGCTTTTTCCATGAGTTCAGTGTATATGTAGTACATCTGTTTTGTTGTGGAACAAATGATTTGTTATACAGAATTCACAGGCATATTGGAAACTCGAAAACAGACTTTTATTCCCAGTTTAAAATATCATCTGCCTAGCAGTCCTTTAAACAACCTTCTCCACCTGTTCATTAAAGTAGTTAGGAAGAGACTTTAAAAAAAGATGAAATTGCACAACACTCAACTGGGACTCACTGTCTACTTATTGTCAGAATATGAAAAGAATTTCCCTTAACTACAACACCCAAGGGAGTGGATTAAGTAGACAATCAGTGTGCTGCTGCTAGAGTGCCTGTCTGCCGGAAAGTAGACAGAAAGACCTTTATTTCTTTCCTCTTTCTCCAATCTCCGGATCAGAAACAACATCTCAACCAAGCAGAAAAGTGACCAGCCATCCTTCTACTGACTGTGTGCTAAATTTCAGGCCGTGTTATAGTTTCCCATGCCACCTGACCTGACCCCTAATACTATGTCCCATTCTTTATCCATTCAGATATATATTTTTTAAAACCAACACAAAAAATTGGGATAAAGAAAGGAAAAGGATTACTGGAAATGACTTGAAAGCTGAGACTATGTCTCCTTTGACTAGAATACTAATTAAGAAGATCACAAGATACGTTCTAACAGATTCCTTTTCTATGTTTACTGCCCATCTGTTAAGACCATTTGACACATTTAATGTAGATGGGAGAGGACCCAGCAACCTGTGGCTGAAAACACTCATAGATAAATGGCAGATAAATATTGGAAATTGGGCTGGGAGTTATATATATTACGATCCATTACTTTATGCAATTACTCACTAAAGTTGACTGGATTTAGATACACACCCACCTTTTCAATGATAGGTAAACATGAAAAATAGTAATGGCAACATCCATACAGATGCCTCTTTCCTCTACACAAACACTGAATCTCTCAAGTTCCTATTATCTTACATTATTTTCTTCATAGTGCCTATTACTTATGATTTGTTTATTTATCTTTCTGCTGATGGTGGTTTGGCGAACTAGGTTATGTGCTCAAGGAGGGCAGAATATATCTCTGTTTCATTCCCTGTTCTATTCTCTGCACTTACAAGAATGCCTGAGACCTAGTAGGCCTTTGACAAGTATTTACTAAATTAAATAGTAAAAGAGAATGAATGAATTCTGTGAGGTAGGGGAAGAGTGTCATTGAAATGATCCACTTTAAGAATAGAAGATTGTATTGTGGTCAGTATAGCATCAATGATTGGATACAAACAGTAATAGCATTCTCTTAAATGGAAATGGGAATCCCAGAACACATGGTTAAAAAGCCAAAACCAAGTTAATAGAGTGATTTCTGATTAGTTAAGCAGTAATGCCATACAGACTTTAAAATAGAAGGCTATTCATAAAGACTATCAGAATATGAAAAAATGGTATAAGGAACTTCTTCCCCAACTTTGGTCCTAATGAGAAGCTACTCGTGCAGACATACACCTGAGACTATGAGACTGATCCTGTATCTCTGAGGCAGAGACAGTGATTTTACGATGCTTCTCGGGTAGCTCAGAAGGAACATGGGTCAGGGCCTTTTGCCAGACCCTGATGGATTTTTTTACACAGAGAAGGCAGAACTTCAGGATTATCAGAGAACTCCTAGCAACATGACCTCAGTGCATTTGTCTTGGAACTGAAACCTACACTCCAGATGATTTTATCTGTATTATGTTGTTCTTAGATGAGACTTATAAATAACTGTTTTGAGTCAGACTTACTGTGGCATTATGCTACAATTATATGAAACATTATGTGCTTGCAGCTAAGAGATTTCATATCAATTAATATAAAGAGTTCAGGGAAGATAGAACTTATATATGCAGCAAGGTAGATCAAGAAATATAAAGATTTAAACTATTATATCCTATTTCAATTACCTAAAAATCCATATTGGGTATATTAGTAATAAGATATTATGATGTGGAAAAAATATCAATCATGTTGATAACCAACTCAGGATTCTTTACCTGAATGAAGAAAAAAAAGTGAGAGGAATAAAGAAAAATATTGAAAAGAACAGAATATAGCTGAAGACAGAAAATACAGATCCAGTATTAGAATTAAAAGTGCCTTGACAGAGAAACCTAAAGACTTTTAGGAAAATTATTATACAAAACATAGCCATGAAAGTACTGGCTTAAAAATAGTATATAAGTATTTAAGTTGAAACTCACACTGTATTCAACATCAAAATTAATGAGAATTTAAGTGATAAGAAACACCTCCTGTTCATATTTCTGTTGGCTTATGTCTTTGTCAAATCGGGACAATAAATTGCTAAGAGGAAAGTGATCAATGCTCCCAAATTTTTGAGGGTACACAGTCATGTCCCCTAAGTTTGATATCTTGGAAATTTAATGTGCATGTCTATTGACAGTCCCATACATACAACTCAAAAATATTTTCCTCAACTTCTCTTAACTCTTAAAAGCCAGCATGAGCACAAACAAAATCACCCAGGGTTCTTAGAAAGAAAGTAAAATCTGCAAATCAAATCTGGATAGTTTAGTCCATACACTGATTTATTAAATGATATTAGGTAGGGTTTCAGACTGCATGGAAGTTTGGAGAAACATGCTTTACTCTAACTTGCTGTACTGCTAGCACTGGTGAGTTCCCTCTGCTGGAACCAGGCTTGCCATCGCTGAGAACCTGGGGCTTTATAGCCACCTCACCACCACTAGGGGCTGAAATTCTGCTCCTTACCATGCCAGTAAAAATGAGTGTCTGATAAAAGCCTATTTCATCACAATGCCCACATCTAATTTAAATTCCTATGTAGATGTTCTGATGGGGAAATTTAATCACAGACACATGACATCCCTGTAAAGGAAGTTGGGTACTTAGCTCTGACTTTTCTGTGTGAGGAGCATGTAGGATTCAATACATAGGAAAAGCTCCAAGTATTAACAAGATTATTCAAAACATCAGAGACAATAATGAATATGGAAAATACCCATTACAACAACACAAATATCAAAATAACACAGAAAAGCAAACTATCAACCCACCAAATATCTATACTGAGAGCTAATAACCAAGATTATTCCTGTTGTTGGAGGCATGACGTATTAACATCTCAAGAACAGGCAAACCACGGTACAAAATAAAGCAACCTTTTGGGTTAAACTATAAACCTAGGAATTCTGAAGCATCATGTATTCTAAATATGGATTATTCAACCTGGGAAAGAATGTTAGACCTGCTTTCCAGGGCCATTCCTTTTCCGGTTGATTTCTTTAGATATAAAAATATATGCCTTACCTCACTTCTTTCAATCAATAATTTACAGTGTATTTATTCTTATGATTAGTAACATCTGAAAATTATAATGAATCTTCCATAACTTGCTAAAAGTGTTTAAATTGTTGCCTTATTTGGGAAAACAGTGCTAGGAGAACTACTGAACAAAAGATTTTGGTGCTAAGAGAATTAATGAACACAGCCTTTTGGCTCCAAAAATGCAGTAGTGCATAGAGCAATTTAATTGACTTCTGCATTTCCAAGGAACTTGAAAATTAATTCCTCACATTTAAAACTCTTCTTGAGTATGCAATTATTGGATAATAACTCTGTGAAACCGCAGCTACACAATGGCAGGTACTATCTGCCATCAACAATTATAACACTATCCACTTAACACTTTGAAGGAAAAATGTT
Organism: Smutsia gigantea; assembly: GCA_032199065.1. Taxonomy (NCBI): domain Eukaryota; kingdom Metazoa; phylum Chordata; class Mammalia; order Pholidota; family Manidae; genus Smutsia; species Smutsia gigantea. Next base: position 53,579 of record JAVSCE010004674.1, on the reverse strand, counting down.
AATTGTGATGGCCTTTTTGTAAATAAACAACATTAGGAGGAGTTCCTGAAATTTTAATCTCAACTTCACTTTTTCAAAAAGAATATAAAGTCATTATAAAAATAATATCCAGATATACAAGTTCCCAATATATTGCGCATTATATAAAAATGCAAATATACCTGGTGGTTGGAAGTACACATTTATGTTTAAGTTATTATTCAAATGTATAATCTTGGGGACAGTTGGCCAAAGATGTTGACATTGGAGGCTCCTCATACCCATGGCCTCACACAGATCCACCAGATGTACAGCTACAGTGAAGTAATTCCCTCTGAAAGAGATCCAAAAACTAGTTGAGCAGCTCTTACCCACACTGAAATGTATAGGAAGCATTAAACCCCTCACCAAACACAGTGCCATACAATTGGGAGGAAACTCCCAACTCCTACCTTCTCCCTGAGGAACAAGTGTTTGGACCTCACATCTAGCACCCCAACATTTTTTTTGTATTTTGGTATCATTAATCTACAATTACATGTGCAACATTATGGTTACTAGACTCCCCACATCATTAGGTTCCCCCCACCTACCCCATTACAGTCACTGTCCATCAGTGTAGTGAGATGCTATAGAATCACTTCTTGTCTTATCTGTAAATACTGACTTCCCCGTGTCCACCCCCCTACATTCTGTGTGCTAATTGTAATGCCCCTTTTTCCCCCTTATCCCTCCCTTCCCACCCATCCTCCCCAGTCCCTTTCCCTTTGGTAACTGTTAGTCCATTCTTGGGTTCTGTGAGTCTGCTGCTGTTTTGTTCCTTAATATTTTTTTTCTTTGTTCTTATGCTCCACATATGAGTGAAATCATTTGATACTTGTCTTTTTCGGCTTGGCTTATTTCACTGAGCATAATACCCTCTAGATCCATCCATGTTGCTGCAAATATCTGGATTTGTTTTCTTCTTATGGCTGAATAATATTCCATTGTGTATAAGTACCACATCTTCTTTATCCATTCATCTACTGATGGACACTTAGGTTGCTTCCATTTCTTGGCTATTGTAAATAGTGCTGCGATAAACATAGGAGTAGCACCCCAACTTTTAAAACTTCCAGTAGAGGGACTGGCTCCCCAAACACCTAGCTTTGAAAGCCAATGGGGTCTATGTCATGAAACCCACAGACTATAGCAAACAAAGAAGCAATCCCTAATGGACATGCAGGCACTTGCCCCTGCACAGGAGGAGCAAAAACACTTATCTCCCAGTCAGCAATGTATTAAATCCCATCATGATCAAGTGACATTTATTCGAAGGATACAGGCATGGTTCAACATCCCAAACCAAACAATGTAAACACCACATTAACAATACAAGGATAAAAACAATACGATCATCTGAATAGATGAAGAAAAAACATTTGACAAAGTTCAACATCCATGCATGATAAGAACTCTCAACAAACTGGATATAGAGAGAATGTACCTCAAAATAATAAAAGCTGTATATGACAAACCCCCAGCTAATACCACAGTCAATAGTTAAAAGATGAAAGCTATTCCTCTAGGATCAGGAACAAGACAAGAATTCCCTCTCATCACTTTTATTCAACACAGTACTGGAAGTCTTAAACAGAGCAGTCAGGCAAGAAAGAGAAATAAAGGCACTCACATTGGTAAGAAAGAAGTAAAACTGTCTGTATTTGCAGATTACATGATATTATATATAGAAAATCCTAAATACTACACCAAAAAATGTTAGAACTAACAAATGAAGTCAGTGAGGTTAAAGGATGCAAAACATGGACAAAGCTTAATAAGCTATGGTTCCATTGAAATGGATTGTTAATATCAGATTAAGGAATTTCAATGTTATCACTTTAGCTATATACGAAACTTTGAAAATTTTATATAGAGGCTTATGCTAATAAAATAGTGATTTGGGAACACTAGTTAAGTGTAAGACTTATTAGAGAAAGGCAACAATTGTGCAATATTGTAATAGCGCATATATGAAAAAACATTGCAAATTAACATGTGAAAATAAAAAAAGTGACAGTGGTCTTCATGCACTTTTGCTTAGAAAAGAAAAAAAAGAGTAACTGCAAAAACAAAAAATCACACCATGAGAAAGTTTTCTTAAAAAAGAGTCATCTATAGTGTATCATTATTTCCAGGGAGTCATTGAATGGACTTGATCTTCTTAGAATCAGAATGGCGTCTATTAATGAAGGAAGTTGTTTCCTACTTAGTACTTGATCGTGAATAAATTACATTGTGACAGTAACAGGTAATTAGAAAGAAACAAAGTATACACATAGACAAAATACAATGTAGAATAAGACTTGCCTTCCAACTATCAGGAACATTGGGTTTTGACATAAATTGTTTTACATATTGGACATTTTCAATTGAGGAGCATATGACATATAATACATTGGATATTTTCATATTTGAATATTATTTTTATAGTTTCTTTATATTATTTTTTAAAAAGTTAAGGTTAAGAATTTAGGAACTTCTGATACTATTTATTTACAAAATAACTATTTTTCCTTCAAGTGATAGAAAATAAATAGTAATACTGCTTCTTTCATACTTTAATTGAAGAATTAAATAAATTAATGTACAAAAAGCACTTAGCACAACTCCTAGTACTTGGTAAATGATCAACACACAGACAATGGTATTGTTTTACTATTGATTTTATTACTGTTAATACTAATGCACATGTGTTAAGTTTAAATTTATATGTAAATATAGATACATGTATGAATGAGAAGGAAAACAATTCTGAGTATCTGCTTAAATTATTGCCATAAACTAAAACATATGGCAGAGAAGAAATGAGTATCAAATACTTGGATTTTTGTATTATATATATTTATTCTATATGCGGGAGTTAGATTCGTGAAAAGATAATATTTGTTACTATCAATGTTTCAAAAATAATAATACATTACTATTATGGATTCTGAATTATTACTTTTCACGCACACAATGTATCTTGATTAGATTTGGTCTCAATGGCCTGAAGTGTTTTACACCTTATACAAATCCAATTTTCTTTTTTATTTAGATATCATTTGGTTTTGAAATCTTATTGTGATATAGAGCAATAATTTTTTGTGGTTTTTATCATTCTAATAAAGGATTCCATATATTCTATATACTTCATGTGCTTATTTTACCTGTTCTATTGTAATTTCTACTTATTAAATGCGAATATTATGTCAGCTCTATCCTTTTCCTACTTACTGTCCACTGGGCCTCTAAAGTAAATATCTATTTTGACAAGTTTGTCCTCAAATATCAACCACCCCTCAATTCCTGCCAAACTAACAAGAGAATTTAAGGAATTTAGGAACTTTAGGCAAGTTGGACTTCATAAAAATTGAAATATTCGTTCTTCAAAGGGCATTATCAACAAAGTAAAAAGGCAACCAACAGACTGGGAGAGAAAATTTTCAAATTACATATCTGGTAAGGGACGAATACCGCAATATATAAACAACTTCCAAAGCTCAAGAATAAAAAAAACAATAAAATCAGTTTAAAAAATAGACAAAGACCTTGAACAAACATTTGTCCAAAGAAGAGTGTCTCATATCAATTCACTAGATCTTTCTCATGTAAATTTATTAGCTAAAAAAGGGTGATCCTTGTTTATGTATTGTACATAATCTAAAGAAAGTCTCAGTCTTTCAGTAGGGACAAAGCTCCTGCAGGGAAGTTTCATAGTAAAATAAAATATGAATTCTCATACTAAATTGTAGTTTGTGGCCCCATGAGTTGTATTTTAGAAAACATATTGGGATTGTTGCAATAAATAATAAATTGTTTCAACTTTAATCTGCTAGTCACTGGGCACTGCCTACAGTTCAATTTTCATAATGAAGCTATGAGAAGGTATTAACTCCCTCATTATAGAGATGAGGAACCAATGTGCACAGGAGTGGGCTTAACCAACATTTAAGAGAGAGAAGTCGAGAGGCAAAAAAGACACATTAATATATGACTCCAGACGTTATCTTAGCATCGATGCCATTCTGTATGCATTCAACAGTATCAACATTTTGCTCATCCATCATTTTGAAATGCCAATTTTTCAACTAAAATACCATGCCTTAATTGATGAGGCAACACTGAACTGAAGAGTAAAGTTTCTAAACTCCAAGATATTTCAACAAATACACAGGGAAGTCCAAGCACCATAGTCCAGGAATCAAGTGGCCATGCTATGAATCCCGGCTCTCCCCCTTCTACTCTGTAAATGTGGCTAAGTTAACCTGAATGCAAATAATCTAGTAGTGCACAGGTTGTTGAGATAAATAATTTAATGTGGTAAAGAGGTGAGACACCGCATGGTATTTGAGAAGTACTCAATATAGATTATTAATATTTTTAAGAAAATAATTATTATCTACATTATTTTTATTTTATTTCTTACTGAAGTATAGTTGATATAAGAAGTATTAGTTTCAGGTGTGCAACATAGTGATTCAACAATTGTATACATTATGAAATGCTCACACAACTGAAGTTATCATCTGTCATCATAAAGTTATCACAATATTATTAACTACATTCCCTATGCTGTACTTTTCATCCCCATGACTTGTTTTATAATTGTATGTTTGTACCTCTTTTTCCTCTTCACCTATTTCACCTATGCTCCACCCCCATTCCCTTCTGGCAAAACCATCAGTTTGTTCTCTGTATTCATGAGTGTATCTCTGCTTTGTTAGTTTGTTTGTCCATTTGTTTTTGTTTTTTTGTTTTTTAGATTCCAAATATAAGTGAAATCAAATGGTATTTGTATTTCCTCTGACTTACTTCACTTAAGAAATACCCTCTAGGTCCATCCATGTCACAATGGCAAGCTTTCATTAGTTTTTAGGGCTGAGTAAATATTCTGCTGTATATTACCATGTTACTTACTTCTATATTTATGGTCTTTTTATATGGAGTCACTAAATTATATCCAATCAAATAATAATATGGAATTGCACCAGGGACAATTATCCAGTTTCATTATACAGCTTTCAATAGAAAAGTTTTATATTTGTGCAATCTTCCTACTTTTTAATATTAGCCATAATTATGAGTACAGAATATTTCTTAATTCCCACTGCCATAATATGCTTTTATAAACAAATCATGTAAACTGCTTATATTCATATCTTTAAAGCTAAAGAGATCTAGGTATGTGTCTTTTTGCAATTAGCACAGACTATTATTTCCACATTTTATGTCTCTCAAAGTAAATGACACATCAGCCACCCTGTAGATGATTAATATGCTTGTTAAATTACAGTGAGACAGTAAACTGCTTTCTGTCACTCTCTAAATCTAAATGGCAATGGATTGTTAAAATGTATGTTTTAAGTTCACGTGGCATATCACAGTTTCAGCCTGAGCTCCAAAGGTCTCTGCTTCCAGGGGACATTATCCAGCTGCCCTGTGTACTTGTGATCGACACAGTAAAGATACATTTGGATCTAGTACTACTCATTTTCAAGGGCTTTGCCAGAGTCAGAAGCAGAGATTATTATTATTCTGTGCCACTTCTAAGAGTGGACCTCTTTTTGGAAAGTTTTCCTTTAGGTTCTTCAATTTTGATTGTGCTGAAGCAATATAAAAAAATTAAATAATGAGATGGCTGAAACTCCCTAGCTCCTTACCCTGCTACATGATTTTCATGGCCACAACTCAGAGCCTGTGATAGACAAGTTTTTGATGATTTTCTCTGTGGGTATACAAATAATTGTGTATCATGGGGTACGAATCCAAGCAAAAAAGCCCTGGGCTGCACTGATGTTATCTACTTTTAATTATGCTTTTGAATATCAGTTATTACAACACTTTAACCTTTGTGATGTCTGTGATTTCCTCTGTCACCCTTTATATTGATCTCATTATGTTACAAGGAGCAAGAACAGTCAATTTTTTTTTTTTTTGGAGAGGGAGATTTATACTTTGACTCGAGTATTTACACATATTATATTCATTGCTTATATAATCAGAAAAATTTAATTTATCCAAGATTTATTTCAAATAAATAAGTAAGCCTTCAAGTGGATTTTTCCTATATTGCAACAAATTAGAAAACCTATACTTTTAAAAATGGAGACTGTAGGGAGCAGGAAAATTAATAGTAAAAAGTAAAAAGCAGTCTAAGTGAGGATGCTGAATTACATAAAATAAACTCCTCTAGTAAAGATAACCTTGGATTGTAATTTTAGAAATAAATAATTTTTGATAGAAATATATTGCTACACTAAGACAAGTTTTAATGAAAAAGAAAACAAACCATTTTCTAATTTGCTATACAGTTTAACTGTGAACACTTCAACAACAGTTTAACTTTATTCTTGTCATTGTGTTTGAGGCAAGACTTATTTAATGAATAATTAAAATAGGTAATTAGTCAAAAAATTGGACATCTGTTAATTTTAGGCATATATAATACAAATAAACTTCCTACAATGGATCATCAACCTTTATCAAAATATGGAGATACACTAATTTCAGGTATATTATCATTGTTAATAGGATTTGATATCCTTACTTAGAATTTAGAGAATAGCTTTATTAACACAATTCAAAAAGTACAATTTTCTGCTATTTATTCAGCACAATCAGGAAACTGCATGTTATTTAAAACTATGGCAAAATACTTCTTTCTTTTTTTTATTCTTTTTCTTTTCTTTATACATATATTTTATAAATGACTTGGAGAAGGCCTCAGCAAAAAGATACCAAACCTTAAAATTTATTATTGTCAATAGTCTGCATGACCTTTACTTTAACTGCATCTTGGCTGTCAGTAATAATCCGAGGCTGCACTTTCAATGATAAAATGAAAGACTTTGCATATTGAATCTCTGGGTCTCCTTGAAAGTGTTCAGATATCACAGTCATTTATTCCCATTGTCAGAGCAAGGTCCATTATGAAAGCCCATTCGTCTTTACTTGAAGATGAAGAGTGAAGAAACTCCACTTCTGCCTTGAATCGAGTACAAACTACTTCAGAGCGCTCAGATACATCAATCTGCTGACTCGCTGTGGGTCTAAAATCTCTCTTCCTCTTTCTCCCTTTTTGCTCTAGGCATGGGTTGTTTAAGAGTTCATTTTACCATTATAATACACAATTTCCCTTGCACATAAAATAAGGCTTTATCACATGCCTGAGAGTCTCTTTTAAATTGGGTTTTAGTTTGTTCTTTCTTGGTTATGTTTTTTTCTTTTTTCCCCTAGCTGAAACTGACAAGCTAGATTACCAGCAGGATATTGAAAAATGCTTGCTTTCCCTGTGTAGAGTAACACTACGGGAATCAAAATAACTTACTGTAATACCCAATTTCAAATTTTATTTTGAAAGAGTAACAAATATCATTTATTTATGATTAAATAATCTTATTAATAAATGGCCAGAAGAAAAAACAATGATTATGTACCACTGGCCTTGGATTAATCAACCAACCTTATAAATTATAAGATATTGTAGGAAATACATACAAAATAAAGATTGTAAATATTGTGGTACACCTGTTACTAGTTGATGCTTTGGTCCCAAATTCCAGTTCAGACAAATATGGTAATTGAATAGTCTGATAGGCAGAATCCTATTTTCTTAAAATTGTCACCTTTGAATATCTTCAGACCAAGAACTGTATTCTGGCTGCTTTATTCCCTACTCCCTTCTCAGAAACACACATGTCTCAGATTTTAGTCTCAGACTTCTTTGGAACAGGGTTGGTTCTCATGGATACAAAATAAGAACTGGGAAAACCACTAGTTTTACTTTACCTAATATTTTATGCAGAAATATTGCAAAATAAGAGAAGTGAGATTGGGTATATTAACATCTAGTATGATTGACTGACTAGTGTATGTCAAAGGAAGGAATGGATCAGAAGTGGATTCTTTTGAGTGGCTTTAATGATGATTGAATTGATTCCTGACAATGAAACACTTACATTTGTTTTCCATATGTAGTGATAAAGCTCTTTAAAAATGTGGATTAATTTAATTAGCTACAGTCCTTGGTTGCAGTTAAGAAAAAGTGCTTTCTTCAATGCTTCTGTATTTCTTTAAAGAGAAGGACTAAATTACTTTGATGCAAAAATCATCAAGGAGGACTCATCTGCTAAAATGCAAAATGGGGATGCTTTTCTATGGCTCTTCTTGGGCACACTAAAATCAAGGTTTTTGAGTCCTGGATTGGCTGTCTCACACAACACTTATTTACATAAACTGGCACTTTTGCAGTCATCTCCATTGTGAAGTGGAGTTTTCCACATGCATTCTGATTAGACTTGTGCAAAAATGCATAAATTTCTCATCCAGTCAAAGACTGACCTGGGGGAAACTGGCAGGGAGTGGGCAGACTAGGAGATTACTAAATTGGCATTGTTTTTAAACTCCAGTAGTCATTTGCCGAACTTAAAGAGGGAAGCAGTATTGTTCTAAATAGAAATAGAACAGAACACCTTTGACCGTAGAAAGATACCGCCCCAAGAAATATACAGAGAATCATTGGAAATAGAAGATAGAAGATGAGTCCGGTATTTTTCTAGAATACAAAACAAGTACAACATCTCAAAGAATATGTGAGTTCTTTATATTATATGGCAACTCATTTGTTATAAAGCAACTTACCATGATAAACAACTGATTCACTGTATTTTATTTACTTCTATTTCTATCAAGTTACACTGTAGAAAGGAAGTTAGACGATAAGGATAATTATTATAGATCATTTAAAATTTTAGTCATCATTTTAGATGTCTGGATTGTACTTGGTAATAAAGCACACTCTAGAAGAATGTAAATATGCCCATGCATTCCTTTGCATTCTATTCCAAATAAATATGAATACATTGTAAGGCATTTCAATCTATAGAATGTAAAATAGAATGGTGATAATATATAAAATGTATTCAGGTGAATAATACTCCTAAATTATCCTGACTATTTAGGAAATTCTAAAACTACTCTGTATTAATTCCTTTATTAATAGAAAATGCACATATTATAAAACAGAATTTTCTTTTAATCTCATAATAGAGAATGGCCCCCAAATGGCTATAGTGTATGAAATATAAGCAACAATATTTTTATTTTCAAATTTTAGTAAAGCTAATATTATATAATATTATTTAAATCAATCATATGATATTATCAGTTTAAGGGGTGGAGTCCTTGCAAATAAAATGATCAGAGGGAAGGATATATATTTTGGAAGCAAATTTATAACATGCCTAAATGAAAGTTATTGAAAAACACAATTATAATTAAGTGAAAGTTGGAAAACATTAAATTATATTTAAGATTATTCTATTGGGCATACAATACAATATTCTACTCTGCCCAATCCCTGGCAGTTTCCCCCAGGTCAGTCTTTGATTGGAGAAATGTATGCATTTTTGCACAAGTGTAATCAGAATGCATGCAGAAAAACTGTATGCAAGCATTTATATAGTATATGAATGAGCCTCATAAACTTTAGATTATGTTAGAAGTTAAAGAGGTGCTAAAGAAAATCACAGCGGGTTAGCTAGTTACACAGAGGTAAAATCAGATTTTATTCAGGAACATTGCAAAGGGGAAAAGAACCTTCAATAGAGAACAGGTCTCAATTATGAATATGACAAGGAAAAGTGGGGACTTACAGCCACGGAACAGGGTTGGGGGAGGTTGGTGAATGGGAAGTTACCAAGAGGCGATATCAAGGGTAAAGTGGACCCCTGCTAGACTAACCAAACAGGATTCTTGCTGATGGCAGGCCAGGGGGATCACCTGTCACCTGGGCGGAGGGCGGGGAATGTGGATTTTGATTAGATACCTAGAGTGATCAGACATCAAGGGTGGGGAACTTGCTCTAAACTGACTTGAATTCTTGCTAACACTGGGCTGTGCCAGACCTGCCTCATCTGGCAAGGGCTGGGCTTAGCCATGAAAGGAGCCTGACTAAAGTTCAGTCAAGAAGAAGGTCTTTGTGAGAGGTTTCCATACTGACCTTGTTTGAGCTATCCTGAGTGTAGGACAAGAGAGAGAGAGAGAGAGAGAGAGAGAGAGAGACAGGGAGAGAAGAGAGACAGAGAAATAGATACAGTTTTACATGTATCTATATATATATGAATTAGATTCAAACGTTCCTCAGTTTTCAAGTGAAGCCAAAGTACAAAGCAAGTTTTCTAAATAGGGAACCTACATTAAAATTGGAAACACTACAGAGGCAACAATGGAACAATAAAACTAGCTTCCCTGAAGGACTAATTGGGCCATTAGATGCTCATACATAACCTGAGGCCCTAATTACCTAGGTTTTATATAGAAATTTCTGCCTGAGAAGACATCAGTGGATTCTTTATCTAAAGGTATTATTACAAAATATTTAGCTTGCACGAAGAAAAGTACTTGTCTTTTCCAGAAAAAAAAAAAGTAGCAGTGCAGAATACTTACGCCTTCTGTCTGTGCTCCTTTGCAGTGATTTATTTTTTTAGTTTTTCTTTTTTCCCCTGTGTCTTTTGCATTTGCATTACATTCTTCCTTTTCTTCCTTTCTTCTTCTTCTTCTTTTCTTTCTTTCTTTCTTTTTCTTTTCTTTTTTTTTTTTTTTGGTGTGGAAATATTTCAAGTTGAAGGGAGAAACCAAAAAGGGATAACATAATTTTTGATAATTAACAACCTTTCACTATCAAGTGTCAGTTCTAGAATTCTCCTTCCAAAATTCCCTTTTGTCTACGACTTCAAACCCCCAGACCTGCAGTCTCCTTCCTATTAGCCTATCATCACATTAATGTTACTCTCAAATGAATACCCATAGGAGTAAGAACATAAAACCTTTTTCTTCCTATCCATTCACTGCTCCTTTTCCTAAGATTAGAAAAAAAAATTCATGCTGACTGCCTTCAATTTGTCATTTTCCACAACTTTTCTAATCTAATGTTTATTGGCCCCAATTTCAAGCTTGTACTGAGTTATTAGCAATCGAAGGCCTCCTGATTTGAACTTCAGTTACCAGTTGGTGTGTTCTTTCACTGTAGCACGTTTTAACATGCTTGTCTAATTTCTCGCCTGAAACTGAGTTGTGTCTGTTTTGTTGTGAATGCTAGTCATTCTCAGTCCTTTGGCTTTGTTAATTATTTCTTCTCATTCTGCCTTATGCACTATGTACCTTTTCTGTGTTTAAGTATTACTGATCCTTAATAATCTGTGATCTTTCTTATTCCTAGTCTAGATTTACTCCCTGAATGATCAGAACTACTGCTACAGCTTTAACAAATAGTCATATCCTGAAGAATAAAAACCTGAAACTCAATTTGAGACTCTAAAATCATACATGTAACTATGTGTGTGGGATCTTCCTCACCTCATATGCTTTTCCGAGAGGACATTTGTCATTTGTTCACTATTTTATTTTCAGCTAACATTTGAAAGCGCTTTTTCTTTGAGCAGAACATGCTGGATGTTTTCTTAGGTGGCAGGGCAGGACTTTGTCTTCTAGGAAAGTAACCAAAAAAGATCTCTCCAACACCAAACTAAGACAATATGATGTAGATTTGGCTGGGTAATTAGCTCTTATTTGACACTTGAATTCATAAAAGAATAGCAGGGAAATTCAGGCAAAAAAATTAGAAATTTTTAATGATGTAGGAGGCTGTGACAATGCCAAGTGGTCACCAGCAGATGTGCATGGTGGTACTTACTTATGCTCAGCCTGCATGGCAGAGTGTTGTATAAATCCTTGCTGCCTGGCATTCCAAGGCTTCTGCCAGTATTCTAAGCCTGGTTCTGTAGACAGAATTGATTTTGTAACCTACTCAATACCATTCTAATAATTTTGTTTTGTTTTTCCTATTTAAAAATGTCAGTTCGTATTGTTTGAAAAAAACTAATGAACGATCTCCCCCAACCACCCTCCCAGGCTAGCCACACACTGAACACTCTGCTTCCTCAGTGTTCACTGCAGTAGCGAAATGCACTTTTGACCAAACTACATCTAAGTAGTTGCTGTGTCCTATTATTTCGTAGATCTTACATCTTTCACACCCAATATCCTCTGGGCAGCCTACTTGCTCATTTCTTACTCAAGGCCCCAGGATTAATACAATTTAATATTGCAATGATGTTTTTCTCATCCAAAATATATATTAATGTCAGAAAACATTTTAAAGTAGCACAGGAATACTTCTAAAATACAAATCTCATTACCTTAGTCATCACCTTTCTATAAATTTGTCAATGGCTACCCATTGTTTATTGGATAAAAATCAAAACTAGAATAAGAACCAGTAATAATGGTAGTGATCGCTTTGTTACATACAGTACAATAACAGGGCATAGACATACTCGTGCTCTTACTAAAGCACAATGTGTATGACTTGTGTTTTTATCATAATCATGATCTTGTGTTGAAGAAAGTCTCCAAAGTCTTCAAGTAAGGCCTTTTAAATTAATGACACAGATTTAACCTTACTTGTACCACCTCTTTATTGGAAACATAGTGCTGTAGGAGGCCAGACCACCTGGATTTTTCTTTGACAGGGTTGGCCACTTTACCAAACCTAAGCCAACTGCTTTCTCTAAAATTTGAATTAAGAAGCACATGGTTAGATAGTGATAGACACTGGATTTAAGAAATTGACTTTGAGTCAGGTCTAGAACTGGACAGTGGTAACCAAACCCACTTTGTTCTCATGAGAGAATAGACCTAAAAACCCTTAAAGAACAAAAGCTGACAGAGAGAGAGCAGAGAGGGCAGAAGTGGAAAGGAGAGGGGGATTCAGTAGAGAAGACAGACCCAGGCAGATATTTAGAAAGACTGTTTGAATATTTTCCTAAAATCACATTCCACGAGATGCTTTAATGCATTATCATATGACCTCCTTTCTGCAAACCCACCTGAGTGGACTTTTTGCACTTTGCAACTTAATTATCCCTCTATTAGATGCTATACTAAGACCATATTTTCTAAATTTAATGTATGTTTTTTTTTCTTTCCCTTCTTAAATATTTAAAATACCGTAACATTTTATTTCCATTTTCTTCTGTGTTTGTGACTATACAAGTTTTATTTCAATATCAACTTTGACTTAAATCTGTATTTTCTTAAGTGTGTTTATATTATTTAAGCATAGTACCCAATGAGTGTACCTGTACTGATTATTTTAAATTAAAAGATTTCTTTTTCTAATATTCTCTCAGCATGCAACCACTCAGTAAGGCTCTTCTCAACTCGCTGCTCTCATAATATTTTTCTACTATCTTGACCCTTTTGAAATAACATAGTCATGTTTGCTGCTTTCAAATCCTCTAGAATCTCTCCCAAGTCTAGTGAACTTTAAAAAATGTCAGTTAAAGGTTCACTGGTTTTCTCGTTCACTTCCTTTAAAATTCATGGATAGCCGCCACCGAGATCGCTGTGGTGTCTACTTGAAGTGAAGCACCTTGAGAAGTTTGGCTTTTTTATCTGTACCTGTCTAACTTTTTTTCTTACAATCCTATGAAATCCATTCTTGGTCAGAAAATATGTCTCATCTTTTTCTAAACATAAATTTAAGTAAATTTTTTCACTTAATATGAATCAAATCTCATGAAAGAATTCTGCTATTGGAAAAAATGATTTTTAATATGTTTAAATTAAAATAGCAGCAAATACATGTAGTTTAAAAATAATGGTGTTGCAAGTATTTCCTCAAACGTGTCAAATAACTTATTAAAGGTTATGCTTATGTGGAACGATCCAGGGAAATTTAAAACCCACTCTCTTACTCCTTAGAATTCATGTGCAAAACACGACTGCATACCTTATGATACTATTTTCCTGAGACAAAGGAGTTAAGTGAATCAATAGGTAAACATGTATACATAGGTACATTCCTTTAAAAATGAGCTTTCTATTATCCAAACACTGTACAGTTATTCATATTAATTATGGTTAATCAAAAATTCCATAGGTGTATAAAAAGAACTATGTTGAGATGATATTTGAATAAAGATGACATAGGTGTAAATATAGCTAAAAGAAGATGAATTCCCTAAATAAAGTTTTAATACAAATTGTCATGAATTCAAGTTTATAGATTTAATAAATAGATTTATACAGCTTAACTTTAGGTACATTTTCAGAAATTTACCATCTAAGTCTTAATAAATCACTTATTTGGAATGTGGGAAATATTAGGCAGTCCAAACAAATACAACATAGGCCACATAGATAGGCCTGGGGTTTATTGAAATGTTCTTAGTAGTAAATAAATAAACATTTGTTCTTCAGTTGTCTGTGACAATTCAGATTAAAAACACCTCTATCCTTTTGTGGAAATTGTTCTACTTTCTGTGTTTGTAGGTTCTATACAATTATCTAAAAAGAGAGCAAGTTTTTACATTGTGGATTCATCTGCCTGGAAATAAATTGTAATCAGAAAATGTCTATTGGGTACTGACAGATTAGAACACTGTGTTTTGTAAAACACAATGTAACTCATATTATGAAGAGAAGATGTTTTATTCAAATGCAGTAAGTTGCTTCAGACTGCATGTATTGTAAGAAATTAATGTGCATGAAACCATGCTTATATGTCATGATAAAGGGTTTGCCTTTTTTTAAAGATAGAAACTCTTTAATGATTGCTTTTTGGTAAAAGAGTAACATTCCAAAATGTTTTTTTCACCTCCCGGGGACGTTTTCAAATTAAAATTAAACTTTCCTTGTTTTCAAGAGAAGTTTAACTAAAGTTTGTCATGGCTCATGGTTTCATTTTAATAAGTTTAATAAGCTCTAGGGTAGGGGAGGGAAACTCACTATATTGCGGTTGATGAGAGGGTAAAAGAAAGGAAGAGGCTTTGAGAGGGAGGAAAAGGTGGTTTTTGCCAGTAATAAATTGAAGTCAATGAGTAGAGAAAAAGGTCAGAAACTTTGAAGCTATTGTAGGACTGAGAATCTGGTAGTCCTGGGTCTGAGGCCCAGCAAGGAGGAGGGCCTGGTAGGAATGTTATCAGAATCTTGCTCATAGTAGTGGTAACCCTGTGTGAATAGAATTTGAATCATCAACCACACATCCGAGTCCGACCTCAGTGGGAAAGGCCAACAGCGCCCCTGCCCTGGGACCGGGAGCATCAGCTCTTACTTCCCCGACAGCCACTTCTTCAGCATTCTGCAGTGACTCCAGAGGACTAAAGCTGCCATGATGCAGCAATTTCCCAGATTACACCCTGCTTGGAAACCCTGCTGCCATTACTCAGGATACCCATCGTCAGCCATGATGCGTTATATTTGAATGTACACTGATGGGCTGTTTTATTGAATTTTTATTACAGATTTTCCATTCATTTTCAGAAGGCACAGGTCTACAGTTTTCCTTCCTTTTTAATCCTTATCTTATTTTGGAATTAGGTCCATAATAACTTATAAGTATTATAGAAAGTGTCACTTTAAAAAAAATTCTCCTGGGGGACTTTTTGTGAAAACAATTCAATCTGTCCATTCAGAAGTTATAAAAGCATTCTCAACCTTTTTTCTTTTAAACCTGGGAAAAAGTTAACTTACTGGTTAATTGCTTTTAATGATTATAGAATAATACACATTTTTAATTTTCTCTTAGTAAGTTTTTGTAAGTTTCATGCTTTAGAAATTTTCCTCCTCCCAACTGTTATTTGTGCTTTTTCTCCTTTTTTGATCAATTTTGCCAAACACCAATTTGTACAGCCTACTTCAAAGAAAAATTGTTGGCTCTATATTTTTATACTGAAATGAATTAATTTCTAATCTCACATTCTCACATTCATTAGTTCCTTTTTCCTGTTTCTATTTTATAACATCATAAATGGTAGACTTAAGTAATATATTAAGTAAATATTAGCTTCTCCTTTTTATTGATATAATCATTCAATGCTAGAATTTTCCAAGTAATATTTTAGTTTCATTATTTCCAATTATATTGTTTAGCTCTAAAATTTTCCATATTTTCTTACGATTTTTTGAGGAGTATTTTTCATCTCCAAGTAATTATGGCTTTTTAAAACTATGACTTTATTCATTTAAATGCTATTATTTCCAAACTTATCCTGTTCATCATTCTCTCCTTTTGCCTTCATTTATTGTTTTTTTTAATGTTTTTGTATTTCTCAATTCATTTTTTATTTTCTGCTCATTTAGAAATTATTTAGTTACTGTGTTTATGGGATTCAACCATAGTAACTCTAATCACTCCCTTGTGGATTTCGATGATATTTTCTGATTGTAAGTTTTCTTTTTTAACTCAATGATTTGAACATTATTTTTACTATTTTATATGGTCAGTGTTTTTTATATTTACCTCTAAAATCACTGTTTTTTGTTACATTTTGCATCACAGCCTTTCTTCTGAGATTCTTTTTCTACTTACTGGAATTCATCCACATGAATATCATTCAGAGTAGTAAACTCAATCACCTTATTTATCAGAAACATCCTTAAATCAGCCTTGTTTTTTAAAGAGTTTCACAAACCTTTCTCTTGGTAGTGATTTCCTCACTACCGTCTACATTTCATAGTCAGATTGTAGTCAAACTCTCGAATGCCAAAGCCAATAACAGAATTCTAAATATTTTGAAGAGAATTTCAAGGGCTTTCTTTTTATTTAACATATCTTCTTTTTCTTAAATATTGAGTTTTTGCCACCTCTTGTGTGTTTTATTTGCAATTTTATAATCCTTTATTTTCTAGCTATTTGTCTACTTATTTTTCTCAGCCTCTATGTCCATTTATTTTCTTATATGTGCTTAATGGAAACTTTATAGTTTCTTAGTATTCCCTGATAAATAAAAATTTCATATTAGTTTAATTATTTCTTTGGTTCTCCATAGAAAGTGTCCACTTCTGCTATGAAGCAAAATGTTTTTTCATTGACCCTACAGTGTTCTTTGCGTGTGCGTGTTTGTTAACTCATCTTTGAACTTGGAAAGATTTTTATAGGTTTGTTTGCCAGTATATAATTTATACCTTCTCTTTGAACCTCTCACTTCACACTTGGGTGGTGATAGACTTCCTACCTTTGGCTTTTACTGAACTGCCAAGTGGTATGAAAACTCTTTGGTCAAATATTGGCATCTACTAGACATTTATATTGGAGCGAGTCCACTTTCTTGCCTAAAAGCACCCTTTCCCACAGTTTAATTTATTTACTGATGACAGGAAGATTTATCCTTTGTTAATTTCAGGCCATGTCTATTTTTAAGTTTATTAGAAGCGATGCATTTAAAATGGTAGAACAATAATTCAGTGTACTGGAGCCTTTTGGCAGTCACAGTGCCACAAAATTCATTGACGATTTAAAATAATTTTAGAAGTAAAGGTAGAATTGGAGCAATGAAAGAGTGGGTGGAAATGACCCTGGCCTCATCACAGAGCCTGTAGTCCCCATAGAGATAATGACTGCCTGATTTCCTATGACAGGTTCTGTGTTTTTTAAATCAGAACAGTTAGGTGGTTGGAAATCTGTGCTACTATCGCTACTTTCAGAGGTCAAAGTCTGCAGAGCTTCAATTGCTGTTACTGTTCTTGCTTTGGTTCCGTAGATCCATGGTAGTTGTAGCTAGAAGTTGTAGTTTAGTCCAACTTCTAAAACAGAGCTTATATTGGCCATATATTCCAAAGTTTAATGATTTTCTATCTTCTTCTGAGTTTCTTTGTCCGGTACTTTTTGAATTCACAGCCAGTCCCCACCCCGTACACACTATTGATACACACTCACAAAGTTACAGAATTTGTCCTGGAGTTTCAGTTTTAGACTCACTTTTATTCTTACACTACACAATGTAATCTACGCACCTGGCTTTACATACTGTCTGTACCACAGGAGACTTACATATTGATATCTCCAGGCTAGATGTAGGCCTTTTCTCTGAGACTCAGACTTGAATTCACAATTGGTCCTCCCACATCCACTGCATCCTTCTCCAATCTGTTTTCTCCATAGCAACCAGTGAGTATTTTCAAAACACAAAACCAAATCCTTCAATTCTGAGGTCAATGTGTAATGGCTCCACAGTGCTCAGAATGAAGACTAAAACCCACAGCATGAACTAAAAGGACCTTCTATCAGTCTTTTACTCTACCCATGCCTTGCTCTATTCTCCCACAGTACTAGAAACACTATAGGTGCTCAATAAGTATATACAGAGTCAATGAAGAGCTGAATATGGGTGCAAATATCATCATGGATAGTTATCTGGAAGTAATACTAATCCTGAATCCCTTGATTTCAAATTAAATTAATTCTCATCGTCTATAGAGGTCCTAGCATTATTTTAACTATAAATAGCCCATTTTCTTATAGTTACCAAGAGAAAAATGTAGGGTGAAGGCTAGCAGAGGTGTATGTGGGAGACACATCAATAGCAATGTTGTTTTCAAGCAGTGAGGACCAGGAGCGTAGAGGTTTTCCAGGAACCGAAGGGATGCACCCGTAGACTTGGTCAAGGATCCCAATGTGGTGATTTCAGCCCCCAAACCAGAAAGCATTATTTTTTTTTTTCCTTTTTGGTTGTTGCCAAGGTCTGCCAGGATTTGAAAAGGCCCAAGGAAGTCAATTTTCTTTTTTCTTCCCGTTTAACTCTAGCCTTCTTGGCACAGGGCCTCCAGTCCTTCCTTGGGGACTCAAGGACGTAGGCTAAATCTCTAGTCCAGCTTATTTCTGAACGTTGGACTGCTGAGATCTGGACAAAGACTGGCAGATCCCTCTAACCCACCCCCAGGCCCATAGGAGGGATGGAGGGAACAGAACCCTTGTCAGTTCTAAGAACTGCCCATCAGGATTCAGCTACGCATCTTCAGGGTTGGAGCGAGGAGGGCACATGGCTGGCAGAGCAACCAGCAGGAGTGGACAGTGGTTGTCCTGTAGGACTCTAAGGGGCTGTGGCTGTAGGACTCTAAGGGGGTGTCCCTTTCTCGGCAGCTGCTGTTTTCTGGGCATTCTGAGGAGGGACTTTGCAGTATTGTGTCCTACATGGCACCACTTTCCCTTTTTAGCTTAAGCAAGAGAGCTCCTGAGAAGATTTAACTAAATCTGTAAATTCTTTTTCGTGCCACTGGGAAAATCAATCCTGAAAGGCTCTATACATTTTTTTTCTTTTTTAATTTCAGTTACTTGCTGCTTTGCTTGATTTTTGTCAGTGCAGAGAACTGCTTAGAGTGACTCAGCTCCCCCAACCATCTCTAGTCCTATTGTTAGAAGGCCACACACAGTGGGTGGGGAGCTGCTTCCCTAGATTTTTTGA
Organism: Smutsia gigantea; assembly: GCA_032199065.1. NCBI lineage: Eukaryota > Metazoa > Chordata > Mammalia > Pholidota > Manidae > Smutsia > Smutsia gigantea. The sequence continues at coordinate 34,332 of JAVSCE010004674.1, read as the reverse complement.
ATTCCTGTTGTTGGATCTCTAATCTGATATAAGTGAGCTTACCCAGGAGTAAGGGCAAAAGAGAAGGACCAAGATCTTCCTTGGAAACAAAAACCACATATCTCAACAACCTAGCACACTCCAAGAACACTGCACTTACTCTACGAGCATCTCCTGACGCACTGGCATGGCCACCAAGGAGCCCCAGCAGCTACTCCAGCACCTTTGAAAACTCATTAGTGAAGTCTTCTGAGACCCTCAGACACTTCCCAAAGCTCACTGAAGAGCTCTGGAGACCATCAGACTCCTGCACATGATCCAGTAGCACCCATGTGGAAAGTAACGAGACTCACAAGTGTTCAGTGGGATTTCCAGCCTTTTTGCTCTTCACAACGGCTCTTCCACACAACACTACCACCCTGCTCCCTAAGCTGATTTGTCAGGAGCTCATCTGAGCAAGGAAGAAAGTTAAGCTGCCAGGTGTCAAAGTAGGGGATGAAATCTTCACGTTAAAATGCAAGAATCAGGGCTTTATTTAGTTACTGCTAGTAGTGTAACAAGGAATGGCCTGCTGGCATTGTCCCACAGGGGAACAGCACACCCATGGCGAGTCATGTGAGTGAGCAGGGACCTGAGAGGCATCTCCCTGCCAAGGGAGTCCTAAACAAAAGGCTTCTGCAGTTTCATGGACCCAGGAGCCAGGGGGATGAAAAGGGACAGTGCTAAGAAGAGAAAAGTACTGGGTACTGAAAGTGGCTCTGCAAATTTATGCCATTTGAGTTTTGCTAATATTCTTGGATTTATAAATTTATGTCTTCTAGCAGTTGAAGGTAATTTTCAACTATTGTTTTTTCAAAGGTTTTCCTGCCTCACTTTTTTCTCCGGAGATTTCAGTTACCCAATACCTTCAAAGATCTACTACCTTGGTCCATAGAGAAGCCTCAGCTAAGATGCCTGAAGAAGATCTTGGCTGAAAGACCTAGATAAAGGAATCTAGGAATGAAGGCACCTTGGTTAGAAATGCAAAGGCATAAGAACATGGCTGACCAGAGAAGCCCAAGTTACTGTTCCCCCCAGGAAGCCGGCCAGGTTAAGCCTCTGGTATCTATGATCTGGTCTGAAAAATCACTCCTACGTTGTTGGGCAGGAGCCTGATTCCTCAAGGGGCAGAGACAATCAATTCTAGAACATACACAGTCTAACTTCCATGCCAGGGTGCTGACACTAGGATGCCTTTCCTCCATGTTACATGCTATTTGGGAGTAAAAAGTACTTACAATGTTTTCTCTTGAGCTTCGGTTCTTAGTTATTTAAGTTGTGACCAAGAGTGGGTTTCTGTAAGTTTATCCCTTTGGAGTTTTGCTGATATTCTTGAATTTATGAATTTATGTCTTTTACAGTTTGAAGGTGCAGTAGGGGAATCCAGTCCAGGGAGGGCCCCCTATGTGCTGGGTGAGACCTTAAACCTGGAGAGGGTTCTTGTCTCTGGTCAAGAAAGAATTCATGAGCAGGTGGAGCAGAGGCAAGCAGACAGGAGTTTATTAAGCAAAAGTACACACTCAAGGAGGGAGTGCAGGCATGCTCCAGAGGTGAGTTGCCCTTGGGTGTGGTGGTTTGTGGTTAAAAAAGGCCTAAGTGGTGAATATTCATGGATATAGGAATGGGTAGTTTGCCTAATGGATTGGGTTGTGTATGTCTGGTGAGGTAAAGAGAAAATGTTTCCTCTTAGGCAGAAAATGACTTGGTAGGCAGACCATGAGACTTTATGCTTGATACATTCTGGTCTGCAAGCATCCTGTTGTTTTGTACCTTTTGTTTTGAACCCTGAGCATCCTGTTACTTTGTACTTCTTAAGCATCCTGTTATTCCATACCTTCTGATTTGAACCCTGAGTCACTCTGCTCCCTATTCTAGCCTGCCTCAAAGATAATTTTCAACTATTATTATTTTTGAATATATTTCTGCCTCATTTTCTTTTTCCTTTTCCCTTCCAAGATTTCAGTTACCCACATTTAGACCTTTAACACTGACCATCAGATCCATGGAACTCTGTTCATTAAATGTCCATTTTTTCTTTCTTAAGAGGATAATTTTCATTCATCTATTTTCATGTTCACTTACTCTTTTATATTTCAACTCCTTTCTGCCACTTAATCTCTCTAGAGGATTTTTTTAAATTTAAGATTGATTTTAGAGTTTTATAAATTCCATTTAGTTCTTTTCAATATTTTCTATTTCTCTGAGGTTTCTTATCTTTTTTACTTATATCAAGAGTAAATTCCTTTAACTTATTGACCACCATTATAACAGCTGCTTTAAAATACTTGTTTTATAATTCCACTATCTCTATCTGGGCCATCACAGGGTGAACTATATTGGTGGTCTTTTCCTTTGTGAACATTTTCATATTTCTTTGTAGGTTGACTAATTTTGAACCGTACTGTGGACATTATAAATGTACTGTCCTGTAGATTATTGATTCCTTTGAAGACTATGGGTATATTTATTTTACTGGGCAATTAACTTTATTGGACTCAAGTTGCAAATTCTTTCTTGCCTACTGTGAGTGACAGTTCAAATTCAGACTGACCTTAGTTTACTTTTCCAGTACATGGTTCAAATGTCAGCTTGTGACCTGGGTAGAATTTACACGTATATTTTGTGGTCATCTTTTTTGGGCTTTCTCCTTTCCATGAACCCTCCTCCAAGACTGTCTAGGAATCCTTGTTGCCTTGACCCCTTCCCTGATAATGCAAACTAGAAACCAGAAAGTCTGTGGCTGGGCAGAGCCAGGGGAATTAGAGACTCACCTTAAGTTGCTTGCTTTCTCCATGAATAATCTGTCCTTTAAATTCTGCCTATTTTGTTCATTCTCCAGAGCCTTTAGGTAGTTTCTGTTTGTTTATTTTGTTTTTTTATCAGTATTTGTTTAATAACTGTGATGACTGTATCTTCAGGAGGGTCAATTTATTAATCCTTTATAAAGGAATTAGTAACCCAGACTTTAATTCCAAAAGTATTACATTTGCTGCTATTTAGAGAATAGATTGTTATGGGTTTACTGAAATAGGCCAACCAATAGAAGGTGGTAACTTGAAATAGAGTAGTGATTGAGAGTATGTTAGATTTTAATTATATTTCTAAGGTAGGGATAATATTTAAAACCATGGCACCAGATATCAAAAAGGAGAATAGGTAGATAAACTGAAGGCTGGTAGACAAACACCCAGTTATGGCCGTATTTAGAGATCAAGGATAAAAATGATACACACCAGAAGACTGAGACAGAAATTACAGTGGAGGAGGGAGGTGCAGAAGATTGTACCACAGAAGCCAAGAGAACATGGTGCTTAATGAAGGTAGACTGAAACAACATTTGTTAATAGTTGTCAGCTTAGAATTGATCATTGGACAAGGCACTGTTAGCAGGAGACTTTGACAAGAGTAATATTTTAGAAACAAAATGATGTGAAAAACTAGACCTAGAATAAAGGCACCTCCCTTTTGGGCATGTTCCTTTCCTTTAATCAAGGTAACTTCATCTCCTTTTTTTTTCTTTTGAGGGCATGTCCAACTTTCCCTTATCTGTAACTCTCCTTGGCTTAGTCTTTTGAGTAGAAGGCCTCAGCAGACATTTGAAGCTTTTATAAAATATGGGTTAAATAAAATGTTATGTCCTCCATAAAATTTACTGCAATCTTTCTTATTCAGTGAACTTTTCCCCTTTTTTAAGTTTCAATGGCATATAAAAATCCCATTCTCAGACTATCACTTTGTTCTTTGTATCTGCAAATTTAGGATTGTGGCTGTATCATTTTCAAATTCCAGTCCGCAACAGGACCAGGAAAGACCCTGTTTGCCAAATATATTTAACAAATTCATAGATTTGTATTTAGCCACTCATGGAAGTATAATCCACAGAGAACCTGAGTGAGGTCAGAATTTATGTTAACTCTAAATTTTCTGTTAAACTTTTCACATAAGCAAAAAGCTTAGAGTTATTATCATAAAATTTGTTCAGAAACAGTAAAACTGAAGCCTAATTCCTGAAAATAGCTAATAGATATTTCCCCAATTGATACATACTTCAGAAAAAAGAAAATATATTTAGGCATCTTTTTAATTTAACCCAGGTTTATTTCTCCATGTACTTTTTCTGTACTCATTACAAAAATAATAGCCAAAGAAATGTGTAATTTGATCAAATGTTCCCAATTCCTTAGATTATGGTAATACAATGCAAAATTCTGAATAATTTCTATGAATATGGATTCAGATACTGAGCTTCTACATTCTTTGAGCTGTAAGATTTTTGGAAAAAGACCAACCCTTCTAGTTCACTCCAGTATTACACCAAGATTAAGAAATGTTAAGGTCACAAATTTTAATACGTAAGTTTGCTAAAGAAGAAAAGGAAATAAACATTTTAGAGAAACTCTTTATTTATAGGCAAATATACTCAGCAATTAGAACCCTCTACATTCATTTAAATTATGTATCATTTATTTGAAAATTAATTATGATGGGTCAAGTTAGTCATGAATAAGAATGAGTAATGATTATATATGAAATACTTTTTACATCGAAGTATAATTCCATCACAGTCTTGTGTCAGAATTGAACTAGCAGCATTTAAGATATTTAACTTGCCACTGTGAATCTGTATTATGATAGCAAGGGTCAAAATTGGTTTTATCAAAGTTATTTTTGAAGCCATATAGTCTGGCTCTATCAAGTATGTGTAATAATAACTTTCAGTCACATCTAATAAAAGTAGTGGATTTGCTAATCATAGAACTGTTAAACTCAACTGGAAACCATAAATCAATTTGAGATACGCAACTTTTGTCCACACTGGTTTGTTTTCCCTAAACAAATGCTCCTGGTGTCTTGCTTCACAAAGGTGGGATGAATTACTCGGCAAGGGTTTAGCATACATTTGGCCATATTTCTTGACTAGGGAGAGCTAATCTACTGAAAGTTCATAAACATAAAGGACACAAGAGTTATATTGCTTGGTTGAAATCCTGGTTCTACCACTTACAGTGTGACTTTGGGCAAATAAACACTTTTTTCTCATCATTGAAAGAGGGAAGATACTACCAACACCTACATTATAAAGTTTTAGTGATATTTAAAATAGTTAACATATTTAAAGTGCTTAGAAAGACTGCTTCCAGGTGGCAGATAGCCTAGGCACCTGACAAGGTGTTTGGAAAAGGAAAAAGTTGCAAGATGAGTGACCAGAGGTATGTGGTTGGAGTGTAAGCATAGGAAGTGGAGAATTTGTGTCACATATTAATTCCCATTAGAAAACATCTACCATTGAAAAGACATAAACAACCAAATAGACAAATGACTCACTTTTCAAAGCCTGCCGTTGTCATTAGTCATCCCAGGACTGGTCAGAGGGCATGTGGATATTGTAGTCACAGTAGTAGAGAAGGAGGCTGTAGATGAATGCAACAAGGTATCCTACTTACCAAGTCTGTTTATCTGCTATCAATTCTGATCATCCAATTTACCCACACAGAGACCCGAACTGCATAGCATACCATTCTAACAGAAACCCTTACTCACTATGTTACCAGATAGAAACCTAAATATATCTTAATCCACTCTCTTTGTTGCTATTCTTACAGTGTAAATTCATTCTGAATATTGTGAGGCTAAAATTTCCACTCTTATTTCAGTCATAGGAGACTCTAATCATTATTCTTTTCCCTTTTATGTTTTGAAACTCCATCTCTCTATTATTGCCATTTATTCTGCATCTAAACAATAATTTCAATAATAAACCCTCAGTAACCCCTCAAAATGCTCTACTCATATAAATGTTTGTATGCTTGTATTCAGGCTTCACTTTTAACCTTTCTTTCACTCCTCAGAACAATATAATCTGGGTTTTGTGACAACATTTCTCTGAAACAGCTCTTAATCTCATCTGAGACCTTCATTCTGCTAAAAATAATGAGCATTTTTCAGTTACTATCCTACCTTCAAACTGAAGAATACAGTTACCTGTATGAATTCTCATCTTGCTGGTCCCAGCACCTCAAATTCAATGTATTCAAAGTTTAACCCTCATGATCGTCTTCAAAGCCAGCTATTTTCCATTTTTTGCCTCTCTTGATAAATTATATCACCTTCCATTCTATCATATAATAAGTCAGTAATATAAGACTTTGCTATAATATCTCATACTCTGACCATTTTATGTTGAGCCCCAGCCCATTGACTTTAACTTTTATCACTTAGTTTGCTCTCTGCTCAGAATCTTCATTGCATTATTCTTTTAAAATTAATCTTCAGGTTTTGACACTGCATCAGCCTCCTAACTTAATTTCTTTCATCTCCTCCAGCTTTCCTCCAACCTATAACCATACTGCAGCAAATAGAATTTTATCAAAAATACAAATCTGATAATGCCATTCTTTCCCTTTCTGATAAAATTCACCACAGTATATTTCCATTTATCTTTGAACTGAAGAATAACATTAAAGTGGCTAGCGAGGTCTTGTAAGTTCACCCTATTGGCCTCTCCTTCCTCCTTTCACGCTTTCCTCCACCTCGATATCACCCTGACCTTCTCGCAGTTCCTCAGCAGGCCATGCACTGTTTGCCACCACTTTACACAGGTGGTTTTATTCATTGTTTCAGGTCAAAATGTTTGTACCTTTTTTCCTCATTAAAAATATCTGTGGAAATAATGAGTGGTGTGAATGACTTAAAATATAGCTTAGTGGGAAACGTATCAGAGTTCAAAAGCCAAGCCAAAATTGTAAATCAAGCACAGAAAAGAACAAAAAAGGATACTTTGATACTGGGGTTTCTATGCAGGAAGAGGAAGGGTCACAGTTGAACAAGAGATTAGGATACATTTGGAGATGATGGATAATTTAAAAAATTATGAACATTGGGCACATAGCCTTTCATACTTTCTGTTTAAAACCAAGCATATATTTAAGGCAGCTGTTAGTGGGACATAGGAAGATAGAGCTCAAAGCCCCTATAAGTTTCAGGGCCCCCTGGTAAGTTGCAGTCAGGACGGACCTAGGGTCAAGGCTTCACAGTAAACAAAGAAGCCTTTTTTGACCTGGATATCTGGAAAATTCAGCCAGAAAAACAAAGCAATTTTGTGTTTTGAACTCATCTCAGCCCTAGCAGCAGGCCCCTCTGCCCCCCAACCTCCTCCCCGTCAAGGGTATAAATTTCTCCACACTTTTAAACCCCGGACCCTGCAGTTCTGATGGCATCCTCCTTGGGGCCCCTCCTGATTGGCAGGATCCATTTTCTTTTCATTCCTCATTAAAAACTTGGCTGGTCGCTCTGCACTCTTATCTGCTGGCTTTGTTCCTCTTAACCTCTGAGACACAATCCTGGGAAAAACAGCATCTCAGCTGGTAACATATTTAGGAACCCATTCATTTTTAACATCTTATTTTATAGTTCTGTTTTGAATTTACTTCTCCAAACATACTTTCATCCTTTCAATATGATTATTTAAGTATTCGCTTACCATTGATAACCATTACTCATTTGATAGGATCTAGACAAAATATCAAGTCAATTTCCATGGAATATTATCTTGTGCCTGTTGACAAACTTTCATTTCCTCAATATCAAGAGGAGATCACTCTTCAGTGTATATAATCATTCATATTGGTAGCTAATACCAGCAATAGAAGTCCATATACAGTATGACAAAATCTGTACAGATAGTACTAGTATTACATTTAGTGAAATTGTAGCCTATTTCAAAAACATATTCTGAGCTGCTACAAATACTGAAGGTATATATGCCAGAAACTCATCACGCTGTCCACTCTTGCGGTGATACCTACCAGAAAAATTACTTTGTTCTCCTATTTATAGGAAGCATACCTGATAAAAAGAATACTTGTGAATAGATTATATATTTTCCAATTTTGTCTTTAAATTTTAAAAATTATTTCAGATTTTCATTTAACATTTAATCCTGCAGGAGAAGCTGCATTTTTTTTACATATTCTGGGAAAATGCATTAACCTTAAGTAGGCACCCTTGACTCATGCAGCCAACAATGGCCATTATTTGAACATGTTTCATGGAGATCTCTCATTTTTCTATAGAAACACAAGATATAGATTTCTCTTAATTTTTCTGATTTTAAATGTTGGCAACAATTTGATTTTAACATGGCCCAAAGTTATGTATACAAGTGTATTTATCATACACACAAATTAAGTATAATATCATATATGCAAGTATTATATAAAATGAACATATGGATATAAACAAAATGCATATTAATAAATTAAAAATATCCTTGTATCTTCACACAGTTAAAAACCAGAACATTATCAAAATATCTGATGCCCCCAGTATGCTATTCTCCATCTGTGTTGCCAAATAAAAAGTTTTTTTTTAATTATAGGAAGCATATGTAGTCCGAATGGAATTTACGTTTATTTGCACTAAACTATACATTACAGGTTTTATTTCATTGGTTGGCATTGATTTCCCTTGTCTTCAGAAGTCCTGTGCTATTCAAAGGCAAAAATATGACAAACACAGTACAAAAAATTAAGTGGCAAATTACATAAGCACTGACTTTGGAAATAATTTTCAGAGACTATGCCAAATATTAGCCAGATAAAATGTTTAAAAATTAGATTAAAATGGGAACATTTCCTCATTCATTGATCAAATTGCCATAAAAACATCTAATTTCACTGATTTTTTTCTATTCTCTTGAACAGAGATTACCTATTGGGATTTCCTATTTGCTCTAGGGTAAACGTGATGAAAAGTAGCTTTCAGAGAGATTACAGGTGATGAGAGCTTGGAGAAGGGCTCTTCAGGGGACCGGACTGAACTGTGTCTCACTGTTTTACACGTAGCCTACAGGAATCTTTTGATATCATTGCGGCGGCAATTGCAGTACAGCGTCAGTGGCATCGCCCCAGTGGGTAGTCGTGCATCAGTATTCCTAGAGAAACGGGAATGAAGCAATAGCCTAAGAATGCAAATGCAACGGTAGTTGTGATTTAATTTCCACTTCGTTGCACTTTGGGGAGCAAAACTGTAGCCAACCTTTGCTTTAGACTTTTCATTTTGTCAGTTTCAATGGTGTATTCACTGGAATTATCATCAGAAATTTATTTCTAAAATAAATAATATAAAATCCTGTATGTATAGCAAATTTATTACAGGTATACCATTTACACACACACTGTCTGGAAATAATTTTGTAATGGAATCAAGGAATTTCCCATAGTTTTCATTGCCGAGTTGCTTTATTTCCTTTTTTCCATTTGTTGCATTATCAAAGCAGTATCGATAATGTGTATTCACATATTAGTTTTAAAATTAAATTGTACATAGACAACTTGGCTAGATTTAACTTCCTAAAAAATGCTTCAAGTACTACATAAGACAAAAATTACCAATATCCTTGAAACTTTACTAATTTTTGGTACTCATGTGATTCACCTACAGTTCATATCTTCTGTCAGTGAAATTTCTTTATATAAGCTTTACTACAAAACCTTGAGTTGAGATAACAACAACATGGTTTGTAGAAAAAAAATTGGAATATTATGCATTAAGAGCACTTATGGCTTCAAATAAAATCTAAATATTGTAACTAATCTAAACAGCCAGGAAATAGCCTGAAACCTTCTTCGTTGTGTTGTAATGTTTTATGAAGAATTTTATATCCCATGTGTTATAATGTCATATCCTTTTGATATCAATTTAGAAGGGGGGCAAGAAACCGTTCATGACTTTAGAGTGTGTCGTAACATACTACTTACATGACATCTCATAAAACTCCTTCTTATGTCAGAAGGGTAAGTCAGTTCTGTTTTATGATACATTTACTGTTGATACCAAATTCTATTCCTTAATTCATATGCTTTGCCCAGTAGTTTTTAGAAACTCATTGTACAAAATTTACTAATATATCATATAATACTCATGATTGTTTCCTGATTGCTTTAGCAAATGTACAATTTAAAACTATGCATTAAGGACATAATATTTTTTTCTGTGTATGTAACCATATCAAATATTACAGAACCTCTAGTAGACTTTTAAATATTTGTGTTGCATTGAAATAAACTGAAGAATAGCCATGGCTTCAAACTGCATCCCAGATTATTGATTAAAATAAAGTGAAGGACATAATGGTCACCAATATTTGTTTTTGTATGCTTTAAAAAAAACTTAATCTAATCATATTACAATGGAACAGTCTATCAAACCAAACCATTTTGGCAATAGATGTAAGAAGCGAAGAATTGCATTAAATCCTCAAATTATTGGATAAAATATAAAATATTTCAAAAGTATAAAAACATCTTGCCAATTAATGTATTTCAGAATTTTACATTTTGCATATCATGTAATCTTTCTATTGGAGTTAGGACTGCTACATATTATTATTTCTCATTAAATATATAAATATTCTTTCCAAGGGGCAATAATGAAGTCTGCCCATGTTAGTTTGAGCTGACAAAGATTTTGCTAGAATCTGCCATCAAATGAGTTACGAACTTTCAGTTTTAAGCATTTTTCTATTTCAGATTTACAAATAATACTGTCAGAATTGAATTGGATTGTACAGAACAGAAATAGTGTTAAAATAAATAAAAAGCAGAATTTATTGTGATAAATAGGAAAGGATTATGGAAACTAAACAGCCATGCTTCAAAGGACAGCAAGAAGGGAATCTTACACTTTAGGTACATTTTAAGTGACTTCATGTAGCAATACTAAAGAACATCCCAGTGTATCTCAATTAAAAATCCAGGGAGAGAATTCAAATTGTCACATAAAAATAGAGTTTACTCAAAAAAATTTCTGGCTCTTGATAATCTACCAGACCTAAAAATTATCATCAACTTCCATTTCACCTGCAACTATTATATATTTGGGTAATTAATGTATATACATTTCTAAAAGGAAACATCAGAGATTGTTAATTTCAGAACCATAATCCATGATCTGGTGAATATATGCCTGCTTCTTTTATGGAACCATGAAATTTATTTCTGTATGGCATTTTGTAGATGATATGTCAGTAATCAGCAACATATTTGGGAAACAGATTTGTGATATAAACAAATAAGCAAAAAACATGTTGTGGTATTATCTTTACGATGTGAAAGTTCACAATAACTTTTTTTCTTAATGACTAAACTTGAGGGAACTGAGTTTTACATTTACTGTGGACTAATATAAATCCTGAGTATAAGTAAATTACTTGTCAAAAGCACAAAGGAAAAACCACTAGTCTAAGCTTCTGGTATAAATCATTACTAATATAACTACCAGCATAATAGAAAGATAAAGACCATCTCATTATATTTAGTGTAATTGATTATACTTAGAAACATCTGTATATTAGTTCAGAAAGGACTAATGGCAAAATAGATTTTAGAGAGAAACAGTTAGTAGATAAAGATGCAAAGATAGATGTTCCATAAGAATGATTCATTTAAAAGAGAAATATGTTAGATAATTCATTAGAATGAAGATCAGAACTTGTCCAAATAGTTCATATTACTTGACATCAATTGATGATATTTAAGACTGAGAAACCAGATCAAAAGCAAAAGAATAGTTGTTCAAAATGCCATTTAACTTTGAGTGTATTCATTTAAATTCATTTTATAGTATTCCCCAGAATTTCCTCTGATGAGTCAGAGGAATAAATGATTTGTCCATTGTCACATAACTAAAAGTTGTAGAGGAAACATCTCAACCTATGCCTTCCAGGTACAAGTCATTACTCTTTCCATAAAACATGAGCCAGTATTAATCATAAATGCCTATGAGTTTTTGGCAAGAAACCTGGTTAATATTTATTATAATAGCATGGAGATTGAACATAAAAAGTAAAAGTAAAGACAAAGAAAAAAAAAGTAGTAACTGATATTCACAGACTTCTACTTCACCAAAGTCCAGAAATATAGAGGAGTTCTTTATTCAGAGAAGGGAAGTTCATTTAATAAAATGATACTTGGCAAAAATATTTTTAAGTGTCAATGTCATTAATTGCCTACAAAGTACTTTATGTAGAATAAAAGTTAATATTAAGTATAATATCCTGAGATAATTTTTTGTTTGTTTTTCCAGGTGAGAAAATGAGTCACATTGGAGTAATTTGCACATGAGAAATACAGGAATCATGATTCAAAACCAAGTTATTATGACTGCTAAACCAGGGTTTTACTTTTTTTTAAAACAGTATTAATAACTACTCATTTAATTACATTAACCTAGTAATTATAACATCAATCTTTGATGGCCTTAAAATAATTAATTATATAAAGGAAATTTAGGTGTGTCTCCACTTTAGAATTGTGGTAATGCCTGTGTATTTTCTAGTCCTTTTTTATAGACATTAATATATAAATGTAAACTATGGTATAATATGGTAACAGTGGTTTGATCACGGGATCAGCAGGAAACAAGCATAAGTATGCTGCCACCTACATTCAGATACAAATGAAAAGAGAATTTCCAATCCCAGTTTCATTGGTCTCTGTTTCCATGCTGCTTGCCTTAATCTGTACTAAGTAAGTTTTATACAGTTTATGATTCCCTCCTCTAAATTCACAGCTAGGATTTGAAGTTTGCTTTAGACTAATAAATAGATATCATGTTTTTCCTTACTCAAACACCGTTTCTATGTCACTTCTCTGATAACTTGGAAAAACTGCTACATTGCATTGAGATTTTCAGTTTAAGAACTATTTCTGCAGAGTCAAGTGGCTCTTCACTTTAGTTAAAAAAAAGAGTTGTCTACTGATTTCTGAGTAGAAACTATCACTCAGGATGAATATGTTATTATTTCTCATATTTATTACAGGTAACCCTTAAGTTTATGATATTGGAATGTTTTAACAATGTCAAGAAACACAAAGATATCAATCACTCAGTACTCATATGCAGTGTTATTTGTAATTGAACAATGCACAGCTTGACAGAAAATCGTTGTTATTCTCAAACTGAAGAGGTTCAACAACTACTCCTATGGCTAGGTCTGACAAGTACATTGTTCTTTAAGGATACACCTATCCTCTTAATCATTTCAAGTACATATCATGTGGGAGTCTATTGCTGAATAAATACATGTGTATGAATAAGAAATTTAATACATATTCAGCTTGAGCAAAACTCTGATTGTGTTGTACCCTTCCTATTAAAAAATTGCTCATAATAAAACCTCTCTGGCCTAGCTCATCTAGCTGATTATATTTTATTAATACATATATAGCACCTCCAAATAACTGACTTCTTCATATAGCTGTGGAAGCATGCTTGGAGAGATGTTTTTTGAAGAATTCTTGTTATTAACTTGTCTGACCCTAAAATATATCTCTTAGTAGCTTAGTAGAAAGAATGGATGAATGAAAAAGTAATCAATCAGTGGATTAATAAATAAATAAAAAGAATGAAATGTAGGGCCCCACAGATTTATACTGAACATTCATTATGAAGCCTATTTCTACATAGCTCTCATTAATATATTATTTAAAGTTATGAGTGGTGATGACATAGTTCTTACCTTAAAATGATTAAGTAGCAAATTGATAATTCATATACTAAGATTACTACACTAAAGGAATATGATAATTATCCTATAATCCTTGATTTATACAACTATTTTTTCCAGGGACTATTTTAATACATTTTGTTCCTTTTCTTTTCAAAATGGCTACAAGTATGCAGGTTTTCATTGTAAATTTCTTAGATGAGACTATCAGTTTATATTAAGTATTTTCAATACATATGTTGTTAAGTTCATTTTTCCCAGGAAACAGATTTGTTCTCAAGAATAAATAGGAAGGAAAGCTATCATTGTAACAATCTTTTTCTTAAGCAAATTATCAGATTTAATAATGATTTTCTAATAAGTTTTAAAAAGTAAAATTGAATATCAATTTTGTATCAGTAAAGCTATAGTTTAAGTAAAGAAATACAATTTTTAATTACTTTTTTACTGATCTACACTTATTGGATTCCAGTGGGATTATTATCTCTAGACAGGAAAAAACAGATAAAAAACTGCTCATTCCTATTGCATCGAAACAGCCACCCCTATTTTTTATGAGATGCATGAATTTAGCCTGTTCCACTTTTTTAAACTCAAATTTCCTCTTCATGTGTAATTGGGTGTAATACCTTACGAAGTAAGAATTAAATTTAATAATGTGTAAGGTACCTAGCTTAAAGCCAGGGACATTGTAGGCTCTCATGAAGTATCAATAATTATGTAAATGGACCAAAACGGTTTCCTGACTAATTGGGGTCATAAGTCCTTTATCTTAAAAAATACGTTTTAGATAACCAAGACATTCATCTTGACCACTCTCAATAAGATGTTCACAGCATGATCTAGCTACAAGAGAATGATTAAAACTATCTTTTGAAAACCACATTATTTAAATTTTTGTGGGTAAAAGCTATAGATAACTCATGGGAAATATAAAATGAAGGAAACAAACATTTCAATTCAGGCACAAATGCTGAACTAGTGTCATCAAGTACATTCAGTCCTACAGTGGAATAACTTATGTGATACTTTTTAGTATTGTATATGGTTTGATTACTAGGCTTATTACATAGTAGTTTAATATGCCAACATACTTAGCCTGCCTGGCATACAGATAGCCGAATTTTCTCCTAGACCTGGATATCTACTAGATGACTTATCAATCACCTAGAAAATAAGTTTACCTTCAAACAGGATACTGGATCAAACCAGATACAGTACTTGGAAAGACATCTAAAATTCAACAATTTAATAAAGGGGATTATTGCTAACACCATTATCTAATAAAAGTAAAACAGGGAATAGCTTATAGAATATGTGTTACTTTCCTTGTTTGTCTCCATGTGGTACTCCTTTTTTACTCTGGTATAGTTTCATTCAAGAAGTCTAACCTTCCATCATATATGCTGCAAAGAAAATAGGGAAAAGACATGTAGGTTTGCGGGAATATACAATAGAAAGGCATATACCTCAGACCAGAAAGAGAGAGGCAGAAAGAATTTACAAAAAACACTTTATACTTCAAGAGACACATTTAATTTCTGTGAGATGTAACTAAATCAATGTGCGAATTCTTAACTAATTTGTAAAATTTAAGAATTTGATGTTTATTATTGTTGATTCAAGCACTTCTATAACAACAAAAAGTCTTCCAGTTAATATAGATTACTTTGATTAAATACAGAAAGTAATGTTTATTCTAAAGAGAGATAGACAACAGAAGTACAAAATCCATGTTAGAAATTGTGTGAAATCTATAGGCCTCTCTTGGATTAGATAGAATTTCAAATTCATTGTACAGAAATCATAATTTCTTTAAACTTTGCCCAATGCAAGTTTAACAGAATAGTTCACAAGTCAAACTGAAGGTCTCTTGCCTTCAAGTTCCTAAAATTATAATCAGTTACACATAAGAATAAAAAAATCATTTCAACTAATACACTCTTTTTTGAAAAAAAATTTATTTAAAAATAATTTTGAAAGTATTTTAATTTCTGGAAAAATTTTGATAGTTATTTAAAAGTGATTCCATTATAAAGACAAAGCAATTGAATAAAAGTGGGAGAATTAAAAATCATGAGAAACATATTCAATAAAACCAGGTAATAAATTTTCCTTGCTGAACCTAGATATTATTGGAGGGACAAAATAACAATACATTCCTTGCAATACCCACCCATTAATAAATAACAACATTTTAAAGGTATGTCAGAACTTTTCCTTACTTAATATCTAACTACATAAATGTGTTTTCTGCCAATCATTCATATAGATGAGTAATACAAAGATGCATCCAATATAAATGTCACAATTTATATTCAATAAAATAATCAGCAAATGCATAAATAAAAACACACAGAAGTGTGCAGCATCATTCAACTTCAGTTCTGAGAGTTCTGGTATAATATTTTGTTGTAAGCAGCCTGAGGAAAATGGCTCAAAATATTTTTCAAATTAAGCAGGATGGGAACACTGGGAATAGAGGGAAGAATTTTAGTGTCTAATGAGTATAAAAGTACAACTTCAGCTTTATGGAAAGTTACAAATAGAGGCTTAATATTCCCAATATTTTGTATTAAATGAATTCCCTCAGGAAGTAAAGAGGAAAAAACCATCCTGGCTTACTTCCAACCCCAACACAAGAATCTTCCACTAACAGGTAATATATGAAACACTATTTTATAGAGAAACAATATAAAAATTTGTGATAAAGTCCATATAAATATTTAATGAAATATATAAACAGAACTAAATACATGTACTGAAAAATAAAAAAAACCTAAAAGTTAACAAAACAGATTATATGCTAATATGATAAAATGAGCTAAAAGAATTAAAGGAAACTATAAAGGTCATAATAGAACATCAATAAGAAATATAAAGCCAGAAATGTTATGATTGATGAATGAGAGGATAATAAAAAACTAAAGCTCTCAATAAAAAAAAAAAAATTCCTCAGAAAGGAGGTCTAAACTAGAAGGACTACTAGAGCAAGTAAATACCTCTGAGATTATCATAAGGGAACTAAAGAAAGGTAGGAGAAACATGTATTAATGAAACAAAAATGAAAACAGGAAATGGATTTGATGGGGAAGAAAGGTGACTATAGATAACAAGCAAAGAGGATACAGCATGTGCATTATTGGAGTCACCAAAGAAATAAACTGAGGCAATTAAAATAAATCAGTAAAAAGGTAAAGGATAAGTAGCTTAATAAATAAACCAGTAGATAAATTGGTAAATAGATGAATGAATGAACAAATGAAAAAATAAATGTCAAGAAAATTTTCTAGAAAGAAAAAAACATAATTAATTGAACCATTAACTACAAGCATTATGAAAGGGTACAGTCTGTATGTATAAATATTTACTCAGAATAATAAAAACAGACATTTTAATAATAATAACACTGAATAATAAACTAAGAAAGAGGAAAGTTATTCCTAACTTGAGGAACTTTAGAAGCTAAGAAAAGGAAAGTTATTCATAAGAAACAAAGTAGTATTTAAGGAAAAAATCAGGCTTGGCTTCAAAATTCTTAACAGCAATACTTCATGACTAAAGAGAAGGTAGCAACTTATTTAAGTTGTGCAAGAAAGGAAAATAAGGTGAATCAAGCTTTTATATCCAGCTCGATTTACCTTAAAGTATAAAGTCCATGAACAATAATTAGTATTTTCTTAAAAGCCTTGAAATACAATTCTCTTGAGTGCTGTTGAGGGGCCTATTAGAGTAGAAGCCTTAGACAACCAAGAAATCCTTGGAGAAACTAGGTTGTCATGTCTGGAGCTGAGCACTGCCTATATTTGATTGTATATACTAACACTTCTGTGATAGTAAAGGTTAATTCCCCTAAACTGTATAGTAATTCCTTTCTTTACCTGTTGATCCACCAGCACAAGGGGCCCAAAGTGACCATATGACTGTCCAGGCTTCAGGTTCAGTATTGTTTCAATACTGTTCTCACTGTTGGAAATGTTCCCATCCTTCAAAACCAGAATCTATAATCCAAAAAATCTCGAAAGTTGTGGTGACAGGAAGCACACATTTTGAAAATGGGTTTGAGGAATGATGGTGAAAGTGTCACCCCTGTCATCATCCCTTATTTTCCAGTCCTTTGTGTTCTGACCCTTGAGGCACCACACTAAAGGAAAAATCCAAGTTTACTCCTGAGATTGCTGTCCAGTAAAAGCATTTTCCCTGATATCTATGAAACTGCCCAAGATTAAAGCTGTGGTGCTGTGGCTTTTGATTTTTGATTCATGTAATATAGTAAGCAAACCTGGGGGCGAATCTGGTTTTATTTTGTTTTTACCCCATAATCTAGTCATGGGGAATCATTCATTAAGCAATAGGTACAAGTTGAAGAATCAATCCAACAGAGGTAAGGGCCTGAGTTAAACCAGTTTTATTTAACTTACTTATTTCTTCCAGACCTGTTTGGGCCTGTTCACAAATATATCATGAACATTATAAGATTAATTTTTGTTTAGCCTATCTTATCTTCTGATAATTCACAACTCCTCTATTTGTTTGGTATCCCATTGACTAGTGTTCAGTGTCAACTAGGACTAATTAGCTTATCAAGAACTTTTTACCATATAGCAAATGGTTTTCTCTTTGCTTTAGAACTCTAGCAATTTGCAGGTCTCCTGTAGGTGGTCAGCGGAGACTACACACAGCATCTTTTACCAACCACAAATAAGTCAGTTATCAATGTATCTGCTTGGTAATGTAAAGCTGACTCTTTATGGCAGACCACAACACACTTCACAGCCTGGACTTGCTCTAAAGCCCTCTTTTGCTCAGGATCCAAATAGAAACTATCCACCTCATGAAAAGGATGGAGTAGAATTACCCAAGCAGTATAGGAAGATTCCAAGTCAAAATGGCTCCAAGTACTATGTCTCTCACTGAATTGCAAGTGTGCAAGTTGCAACAATTTATTTTGTATCAAAGAAGGGTGTCCCAATATGTGCTGGATCATTAAATCCTTAAAAGCTTTATCATTAAGTCATTAAAAATCCTTAAAAGTTTATGTAACAGATAATTGAACATTCATATGGTTTATAAACTGCCCTTTTTGGCAGCATGTGTTCTCCAAAATACCTGGAAAAAATTTTAGGTCCCTCACCACCAAGTTCATTAGCATGACATTTTCTCTACAGTAGACCAGTGTGATGATCTGTAGAATATAAAAAAAATTAAAGTTCCCATACACTATGAAGTAACAGAGAACAGGATAGTTAACATAACATAAGGCAAGACAGAAAAATATGCATGGCAGTTTTTAAAAAAATTGTATTTCCTGTTTTTGCCTAAACATAATTTACTACTAAATAGTTTAAATTAATATATGATGTTTTAATATCCAGTTACATTGGTTGTCTATTTATTTTATAAATGTCTCTTCAAACACCTGAATGTTATTGTCTATATTTTAAATTCTTCAATTGTCCATTTTTGCAAAATAATTCAAAAATAAAAAGACTCCCCTAAAGCAAACATTCTGAAAAATGAAAATGTCAGAAATCTTATTACAATTCTTACCTTCCAACCTTTCCAGAATTTAACTTGGTTACTATTTTACTCAAAGACGTTTGAAAATCATAATGGACCTAAAAGACCTCTTCTATGGAAGAAAGTCAAATAATACAACTTAAAATCTAAGTGACTAAAAAGCTACATTGAGAATGCAATGAAAGCACTTATTACAGTACTCTAGTCTAGAAATTATAGATGGAATAATATGATTCCAGAGTTTAGTCTTTATCAAAATATTTAAAGTTTATTTTAAATATCAAACTGACTTCAAAAAGCAAGGCAGTTACATGTCTAATCTTACAAACAACAGGCAAAGAAATTAAAACACTGTTAAATATTGGGCAATAAGACTTTAATGAATAATCCCAGATCCTATTTAAGTTTTTGTTAAAATAGTGATCTTTTGACATGATGAAATATGGAGGGGGTAGAAGGTAAAAGAAGATAAACTAACAGAATGGGACCTCTGGAAAAAATGACCATTAACTTTTCAAGGTAGCAAATATGAGGGGGAAATTATCTAGGAAAAATACAAAATTCCCAAATACAAATGCTTATAAATTTGATGAATAAACTGAATATTACTAATATGTTAATTAATAATGTTGCTAACATTAAATTTTAATATAAAGATTTATATTAACTTTAAGGCAAGATACCATGAAACACTGACTTGAGAATTGATTCTAAAATAAAAATACTTGAAATATACATCATTAGTGTAAAAATTATGAGGAATATCTTAAAATTAAGTTTTGGTATATGCTTTCCAAACTTTTTTCATAAGTGATAATAATATAACTCTCATTTCCATTTTGTTTGAATAAAGTTATTGTTTCAGTTAAGAAAATGTAAAATAACATAATTTTTAAATTACTTCTTTTAACTCTTGATGCTAAAATTTTTCTGCCAAGTTTCCTTAGTTTATTTATTATATATGTTCAAAAATAAAAATTATTGAAAAACTTTGGTTACATACACATCTAATGAATATCTAATTCACACATTTAATCTAATTAATTTTAGTAAAAACAAAAACTTATAGCTGCCTATAATCAGTGGGAATTATTTAAAAGGCATTTGTTGAATTATATTTCTAAAAATAATTATCCAGTATTCATTCCCCTAATCAGTAAATATTTAAAAATATATAATATGTAAAGAGTTAATGCTCCAGATATTGTGTTTCCTGGCAACTATAGACCATGAAAATGCACTATTGTGCTAATCCTTTTTAGTTTAATCTGCCTAATAAGTCAAAGAAAAGTAAAAATGTTAGGAGGTTTGGTAACACTAAGAATTCAATGTCTGGGCAATTTATAAACAAGACAGGTAGGAGCAAGTTACAACTATATAACATGTCTTCATTACCAATGTTCCAGAATTAAGGAAGCATGTATATCATTTAATCCAACTATTTTATTATAAAGATCATAATATGATATTCTGAAAGATTAAATAACATGCCCAGAGGTCCTCCATTATTAGGTGCAATTGCTGCTTTCTTTTGCAATATTCTTCTCCATGAAAACATATTACCTCTATATCTTAGTCAATAATTTTGAAATTACTGTCAAATTCTTGGGGACACCTATTATTTCATCAGATTTAAGTTAAAATATGGTACATACTCAAATAGCAATTTAAGATTTTTTTCCATAGTCATTACAAACATATAATAAGGAGGGAAATTTATTTATATTTTATTGAAGTATCATTGATATACCATCTTATATTGGTTTCAAATACACAACATAGTGGTTCAACATTTACCCATATTACTAAATCCTCACCCTTCTATTGTGGTTACTATCTGTCAACATAAAGAGATGTTATAGAATCATTGTCTCCATGCTGTTCTACTAAGTCCATGAACAACATATTATGACTGAGAATTTTTGTGCTCTTTTATCCTGGTCACCCTCCCCACACATCCACCTCAACCCCTCCCCTCTCATGGTAACCACTTGTCACTTCCCAGTGTCTATGAGTCTACTGCTGTTTTGTTCATTCTGTTTTGCTTTGTTTTTATATTTATTCCACAAAAAATTGAGATCATATAGTATTTGTCTTTCTCCACTTGGCTTATTTCACTGAGAATAATACCCTCTGGATACATCCATGTTGTTGCAAATGGAAGGATTTCTTTTCTCTTTATGGCTGAATAATATTCCATTGTTTATATGTACCACATTCCATTCATCTATTGATGGACACTCTGGTTACTTCGGTATCTTGGCTATTGTAAATAATGTGGCAGTAAACATAAGGGTGCATATATATTTTTGAATCATGGATTTTGTTTCCCTTGGGTAAATTCCTAGAATTGGAATTACTGAGTCAAATGGTATTTCTATTTTTAGTTTGTTGAGGAACCTCCATACTGCTTTCCACAGAAGTTGCACCAATTTACATTTCCAACAAGAGTGTAGGAGGGTTCCATTTCTCCACATCCCTTCCAACACTTGTTATTTATTGTCTTTTGGATAGTGGCCATTCTAATGGTGGTATCTCTTTGTGGTTTTGATTTGCATTTCCTTGATGATTAGCGATGTGGAGCATCTTTTCATGTGCCTATTTGCCATCTGTATTTCTTCTTTAGAGAGATGTCTGTTCAGGTCATCTGCTTATTTGTTAGTCAGGTTATTTGCTTTTTGGGTGTTGAAGAATATGAGTTCTTTATATATTTTGGATGTTAGCCTCTTATCCAGTAAATCATTTACAAATATATTCTCCCATACTACAGGTTACTTTTCTGTTCTGCCGATGGTGTCCTTTGCTGTACAGAAGTTTTTGGTTTGATGTAATCCCACTTGTTCATTTTTTATTTTATTTCCCCTGCCCAAGGATATATGTCCAGGAAAAAAATTGCTTTCTTATGCTTAAGTTCAAGAAATTCTTGCCTACATTTTCTTCTAAGAGTTTTATGGCTTCGTGTCTTAGTAGGGACATTTTTAAAGTAAAATCTAAAGTAAGAAAACATGTAATAAGGAAAATTTGAAAATATTTTTAAAAAAATATGTCCTGGTGTCCATATTTAATAGCAAAGCCTAGGGGTAATTTGTTATGTAGAGTTAGTTGGGAAGATATATACTAATACATAAATTTTACAATTGGAGAAAGGGAAGTTGTGTTTTTCCTCCCCTGTACATAATCTTTTTATAGATAAATACAGTCATGTAACTTCTTTATCCAAGGAAATATGAGTAACTTCTGGGTGTGCCAAATCTAGGGAGAAGCTTTATGACCTAATATATTATTTATCAGTGATACTCCAAATGTTTGATTCTGTCACCCTGTGAGCCTCAGTAAAACCCAAATGTAATAGAGACCTCAGACAACTACCAGTGGATATGAACAAGAAATGAACCTTACATGGTTGAAAATATTGAGATTAGGGGATTGCTTTATATGTTAAAGTTATCCATCTTGATTTAATAGTTCCTATTCACGGAAAAGGATGAACTAGATTAAGAAATATCAAAAGGAAAGCCTAAATTAAACTTACTAAATCTATAATAATCACTTTTATTATAATTATGACTTATTTTTAATCCAGTTCCAAAAACATTTACCATTATCAAACACTGAGTTAATTTTTAGTGTTAAAAAGATGAATAAGAATGTTATAATCACTCTCAAAATACTTAAATACTATTCAGTAGGAAAAAATAATAAACACACATTGTATTAAAAATTGATATGATAATTATTGAAGTAACATGCAGTTTTCTAAGGAACAAAATCACAAAAATGCACAATTATCAAGATAGAAAAGAGAGGCAATGTTAAAGCTGTTACTTCTAGTTTCTGATCCAGCATGTAAGGGGTTCTAAAGTTATCATTCTTTCCTTAAAAATCACTGACCCTCAAATTGGAAAGACAGACAGGTAGATGCAGAGACTTAACAACTTACCAGAGTAGAGATCCACAAGCAGAAAGCCTCCACAAGAATCAGTACTGAGCTCCTTTTACCCAGACCCATTATGTCCAGCTTTCAAGAAAAAATTACAAGGCATACTAAAAGATAAAAAAACACAGTGTGAAGAAACAGCAAGTATCAAAACCAGAGTCAGATATGGAATTGTCATACCAGCAATTTAAAATAACTTTGAAAATATGCTAAGTTTTCTAGTGGAAAACATGCAAGAACAGATGGGTAACATAAGCAGAGAAATGAATATTGTGAGAAAGAATTTAAAAAATGCTAGAGATCAATAACCCTATGAGAGAAATAAAGAATGCCTTTGATAAACTCAGTAGTAAACTGACAAGGCTGAAGAAAGATTCTCTGAGCTTTAGGAAATGTCAATGGAAAGTTCTAAAAGGGAAAAAAAAGAAAAAATACTGGAACAGAGTATCCCCAAACTGCAGGATAACTGCAAAAGGTGTGGCATAGGGGTTATGGGAATACCAGAAAAAGATGAACAAGAGAAAGAAACAGAAGAAATATTTGGAGCAATAATGAGTGGATTTCCCCCAGTTTAATATCAAACAGCAAACCACAGATTCAGGAAGCTCAGAAGGCTAAATGTCAAAAACTACATTTACACATATTATTTTCAAACTACTGAAAATCAATGATAAAAATCTTGAAAGAAAAGACAGGCATTTAACTATATTTAGTATATCAGGCAAGATGTCCTAGTGGAGAGACACCTATTTGGATTTTAAAGAGTAACAAAAGACACTACACTGCAAAAGGTAATGTGGAAGACGAGCCCGACGTCTGGGGTAGTGAGAACAGCAAAGGCAAAGCTGTGCTGCCAAGGAAGCTTGGTGACCGTGGTGAGCTGCACAGTTATTCGCCTTGAGTGGTGAGGATGATGATGAAAAGGAAAGGATGGGGGGAAGACAACACAGGCACTTCAAACATTTAGTATTGTTAGAAAATGCACATTTGGAATAACAAAATGTGAGGACAGGATGCAGTGCCGTTGAGAGGATGTAAAAAGTATAGGAAATTGTTCAAGAGAACACTCTAATGGTAGGCCAGAAGGAGGATGATCTAAATGGAAATGAGACTGCAGGCAGGAACACCTCTTAAAAGACTATCTGTGTTTTTTGTGAAATTGAGATGTGTACATGAATATATGGCATAGAAAGGCACAGGAATGATAGACCAGCATAGATAAAATTTGAGGACAGGAAATACCTTGCATGGTTAAAAAAAATGGTTTTGAAATCAAATAGCTTTCATATGTGATAGATGGTAGATATGGATAGATAGATGATAGATAGATATAGATAGATGATAGATAGATAGATAGATGATAGATAGATAGATAGATAGATAGATAGATGGTACATAATTAAAAACAAGGCAAAGGCCCAAAGTGAAGTTGCTTATGCTAAGCCCATGTAACCAAACTGAGACTTAATTATAGTTTTGACTTGCCTGGAAAAGGAGTCTTAGACCAGTCCCTCAGGAATCTCCTGATCAGCATTAGTTAGGTGATCTGCAGTCCCCTAAAGAAAAGTAACCCTAAAATAACCAACCCACTTTTTTGTCTAGTATAACGTCCTTGTTTCTGCTACCCTCTGCCCACCTGAGTCTTTCATTTTGTAAAGCTTCTTCAAGCTCCCTTCTATTTGCCAGATTGGATGTTGCTCGATTCAAATTGATTTTTGCTGAAATAAACTCTGAAATATTTTGATGTACCTCTGTTTAATTTTTAAACAACAGATATGTAGGGAGATAGAAACAAAGATAGGGAGAGACAGGGAGACTGAGAGAAATGAGTTTTCAATCATAAATTGGAACCCAGCTAGTTTACTGGTCTCTCAAACCTCAGAGATACTTCATCTTGAGATAGTTTATTGGTCCTTGAAACATGATAGAAGTTTAATAAATGTTACCAATTTATATCTAAATTTACTTAAACAGTTCAACATATTAGTGGTTATATTTAAAATTTCAAGAGGCTTTATCAAAGCAGAGTAAATTTATTTAATCTTTATATGTTTTTGTTTTGTTTTGTTTTACTTTATTTTGATTTCTTTGTTTTAAATACCTGAAATTAAAAAAAAATTTGTATGTAATGTGGGATTCCCAAATCTCTCATACATTGCTCATAAAAAAGTATCTATCACTTCTTTTACTGAAGACTCAACAAAAGGAAAGAATTAACACTATTTTCCCATTATTGTATATTTAAGTTGTACTTCACTGTTAAACAATTGTTAAATCTGTAGTACCCTGCTTAAAATTAAAGGGAAACTTTCACATAAATATGATTTGAAAATAGTGGATTCTGAACATTATGTCCATTTAGAATATAATTAGCAATAGAATTATATCATCTTATTGATTATATTGCTTATAAAATATATCACTTAGAGATAAAATTTATCACTTCAGATAATTTTACACAAATCTTTTAAATTGTTACTAGTGATTCTATAGCATCTCACTACGCTGATGGACAGTGACTGTAATGGGGTTGGTGGGTGGGACCTGATGAAGGGGTAGTTTAATAACCATAATATTGCACATGTAATTGTAGATTAATGATACCAAAATAAATTATATTAAAAAAAAATTGTTACTAGTGAAAAATTACAAAGGTTGACTTTTGCTTCATAGTCCATATCCCTTCTTATGTAGGTGTTTTCTCTTATTTTAGAAAATATTTTGCAAGTTTGGAATTTACACTGAATGCTCCTATGCAATATTCATGAATAATTAACAAAGTACTATGAGCAAATGAAAAAAATATTGAAATATGAAATACTGTCTAATACATTTTAAATATTCAAAATAATTTGATATTTATTGATGCAATTTTAAATATAAAGGGCATGCATACATTTTCAAATTATTTTTGATGTAGATTATTTTATTTTTGGCATAAGTAATTAGAATTTGAATTTTAAGCTTCAAAACTCTTTCAAAACAAACATTTCATAAGTTTGTTATGAAGGTATATGTTTTAATACATTTCTATTACATGCTTTCAGCAGTTATTGAGATTTTGACCTGATAAACAGTATATAACATATGAAATATGACTATAATAAGAAAAAATATATTTAGCATGTTCTAAAGCTATATTCCTCACATATTTAAAGGAGAGTGGCCTTTTCTTTTCAAAATATTCTAAAAGGCAGTAGTAGAGGCAATTGTACACCTAATGTATTTGATTGAAAATAGGAAACCTGTATCTTTAGATGTTGAGAGAGATTCGTAAAAACACCATCTAAGATGAATATTTAATTTTCCTTTTGTATATGTGTGGTTCCATTCCTCATTGTTATATATGATACATCAGAGTAAAATTTGAAGAAGGATTTATTATAATCTTTGTCAGAATGTTCTGTACAGTACATTTATAATGCAAAATTCTCATCTAAAATTCAGGACATTATTTTATGAAGAAAGTATATTATATCCAGAAGTCAAACACGATTTTTTATGATGAGTTAGTATCTTGGTACTGAAAATATAAGCAAATGCTGCTATGCTTCAATATGTAAATCGTTATTAGATAAACTGCCAGCACATATATTATTAAATTGTTTTTCCTTCTTTTGCTTTTCACTACGACCTTTGTTTAAGTCCTCAGTATAGCTGTATCTCCTTTTTAAAAATTAACTTCTAAACATATCTTTGAAATATTTTATCAGCATCCATATATCATTTAAAATGGTTCAAAATTTGTCATCTGTTATTTATAGTTGTCAAGTATTTCGTTTACACTTGAAAATAGGATTATAAAAACATATGTTCTTATTTCAAAACAAATACATTTATTCTTATAAGTGCTCATATACTACTTTAACAGAATAAAAGTTTTTCCCCCATTATTTTAAGGACTTTTCCAAAGAAAAAAAGCCATAATAGAATTGTCAAAATGGTGACATGTTAAATGCTAGTAGTTTTTAGGAAAATACTAAGTAGTCAAAGAATGTGATAATAATTTAGGAAACTTAGTAAATAAAACTTTCTTACATAACAAATTTTGCATTTTATTGTGACATGAAATTTAAACTTAAAAAGTCATAATGTAAGTATGTGTGATGCTGGAGTAAATTAGATGTTTAAACAATCAAAAAGTTAAGTAATTCAAACATGTGTTTGCTTCACTTTGAAATATGTACTTTAAACATAATATAAATGTATTATTTTAATATATATTTATGTATGTTAGCATATATCATTATATATAACCAAATATGTAATATATAAATATATAACATATATAATAGTTTATAATAAAATATATAAATAAATGTATAATAAATACATAATATTTATATTGCATAATAAAATACACAAATAAAAATGTATATATTTTAATATAATAAAGCTGCATATATCTTTACTATATCTAAAAGCTTTGAAGCAGATGGAAATGGAAAGTCATTATTCAATTTTGTATTTTATGGTTCCTCTTCAACTCTTTAGGAATATATTCAGTATATTCAGAAAGTCAACTAAAAATTAAATCTTAAAAGTATTAGTGGACTCTTGCCATTCTTATACAGTTTTGGAATACCCTTGTCTCTGTCTCTCTGTCTCTCAAACACATACACACACCATCAAAACAATCTAGTTATAAATAAAAAATAAGACTCAGTCTTACCAGTACTCAAAGAAATACAAACTTACTTAACAATAAGTTTTGTGTGTCAAATTAACAATTAAATCTTAATATCCAAGTCCATTTGGATATTGAATACAATATTATTGCCCATATAACTGATGTGTAACTGTTTACCAGGAATCACCTAATTATAGGGATAAAACAAAGGCTTTTAAAATAGAGACTGTAATCTCTCTGCAAAGAGGAATTAAGAAACAGTTCACCTCCTTCATATCTCAAACTAACTTTCAGATAGAACTAGTGATTGAAATTTAAAAAAAATAAATAAATCTGGAGGATAGTATATAGGGAGTACATTATAACGTTCAAACCAAGTTCAAGAAATGTAAAGTATTAAAGAGTCCATTTGATTGCTTTTTACATATTTGTAAATAAAGATTATATCATACTTTCAATAACATTTTACAAGATTTCACAATGGTAATTAACAAATGAAAGCTCTATAGAAGAGTAGAAGAGAAAAATGGGCCATTTACCTAAGGTCAAGTTCCAGCGTTGTTATATACTAGCTCTCTGACTTTATGGCAAGTTGTTTAACCACAAATGCCACTGTTCACATTCTTTTGACACATTTGGACATTCTCTAGCCATATTTAACACAAGAGGTCCCTAAGTAATGATTACGACAGGCCCTCCTTTACACACAAGGAATCTGTTTAGTGATGATATATCTCCTTTTTATACTTATATAGTATTGTTTGGTGTGTTTTGTTTTTCTAATTTAACTTCTTGGATCACAAAGTGCATTAATTTAGGATGTTTTGTCCATATAAGTTTTTGGTAATTGTCAGAGATATACATATATCTCCACATGATTTCTCCCACAATTTCATATGTCTTCTTCATTTGACCGATGGTTTGGTATCACTGAAGACAATCTTGACATAGTTAGTTGGTGAAATCTTCCCTGCCCACACCTGTGTACAGAGGACATATGGATCCACTAGCCATCAGCCGTTACATGTGTTATTAATCATATTTTTCCTGTATCAGTGGATTTTCTCCTTATCTTCAGTTAAGCTGCATGAAGTCAACTGTATTATGCATATTTTCATCCTTCTTCATCTTTCCAAATGCATTGTATTGTAAACATTCGTTAAAATTATAGTTAATTTTAAGTGAAGCAATGTGAGACCTGAAAGTGATAAGGCTGGCAGTAGTAAAAGGAAACACAGAGAAGAAAGTCATAACATTGTGCAATGAATCTTCCACAATGGCAAGTTTACTTTTCTAAGCAATGGATCAGTTCGTGTTTCTCTTTGAATGTAACATATCTTGATCACCAAAATGGCAAACTCCATAGCCTTCAAAAATGAAAGGCAAAATCGTATTATTGACTCAGAAAATCTTGAAGAACATTAAATATGACAATTGTTAAATATGTTTATATATTTGGATTGTCTCAGAATTTTAAACTTTTAAATCTAACATGAAAGCAATTTTTTCTTAACATTATCTAAATAGAAGTGTTTCTCTAGTTGAACACTTTTATGTAAGTTTTTTTCCTGAAGAAAACCATTTAAATCCTTGAGTATATAAGATGCCTATTAACCAAAATATATAAAGAACTCATATACCTCAACAAAAAAAGCAAATAATCCAATTAAGAAATGGGCAGAGGACATGAATAGACACTTCTCCAAAGAAGAAATTCAGATGGCCAACAGACACAAGAAAAGATGCTCCACATCGCTAATCATCAGAGAAATGCAAATTAAAACCACAATGAGATATCACCTCACACCAGTGAGGATGGCCAACATCCAAAACACAAACAACAACAAATGTTGGCGAGGATGTGGAGAAAAGGGAATCCTCCTACACTGCTGGTGGGACTGCAAATTAGTTCAATCGTTGTGGAAAGCAGTATGGAGATTCCTCCAAAAACTCAGAATTGAAATACCATTTGACCCAGGAATTCCACCCCTAGGAATTTACCCTAAAAATGCAGCAGCCCAGTTTGAAAAAGACAGATGCACCTCTATGTTTATTGCAGCACTATTTACAATAGCCAAGAAATGGAAGCAACCTAAGTGTCCATTAGTAGATGAATGGATAAAGAAGATGTGGTACATATACACAGTGGAATATTATTCAACCATAAGAAGAAAACAAATCCTACCACTTGCATCAACATGGATGGAGCTAGAAGGTATTATGCTCAGTGAAATAAGCTAGGCAGAGAAAGACAAGTATCAAATGATTTCACTCATATGTGGAGTATAAGAACAAAGAAAAAAACTGAAGGAACAAAACAGCAGCAGACTCACAGAACCCAAGAACGGACTAATAGTTACCAAAGGGAAAGGGACTGGGGAGGATGGGTGGGAAGGGAGGGATAAGGGGGAAAAAGGGGCATTATGATTAGCAGATGTAATGTTGGGGGGGCACAGGGAGGGCTGTACAACTCATAGAAGACAAGTAGTGATTCTATAGCATCTCACTATGCTGATGGACAGTGACTGTAATGGGGTTGGTAGGGGGGACCTGATGAAGGGGGTAGTTTAATAACCATAATATTGCACATGTAATTGTAGATTAATGATACCAAAATAATTCATAAAAAAAGATGCCTATTAAGCATTTTAAGTATATTTTACATCATGATTAAAAAACATAATTTTATACTGTTTTAAAATGTTTTCCAACTTAAGTGATTATCATGAAATATCAGTTGAATGAAATGAAAGAATCAAATATAGATTTAAAATCCTGATGTAACTTCACTACTTGAAAAATAACATAGTGAGGCCGTTCTGTATTTTCCATTGCCAGACTTTGCGATCTGCACGATATATTGCCAGCATGCTGCTCTCGGAGGTAAAACATCTTTGAATTATCACTTGATCTCTCACCCTACTTTCCTATTTAAACCACGAGTACTGCTGCTTTTCCATTTACATTACATCAAAGATTCACTCCTCTCACTCTCATTTCTTTCTGCCAAATATGACTTGGAATTTTACATTACTACACATTTCCTGGATTAATATATTTTTTAATGTCTAGTCTCTAGACATTCATTTAAGGTGGAGGATTCACATATATGATTCTTCATGAAATTTTGAAAGTAGCCACTATTGTTAGATTTTCATATTTGTCCATTAGATTAGTTTGCATCATTTTTTCATTTTTGTTTTTATTAATTGCTCTTTTTTATTATGTAAAGCTATCATACATTCCATACATTCTTTCAAACTGCCTATGTTCTGAAATAGACTCTCATCCCTGCCTCTTCCAAATTTTCTAGTCATGCAGGACAACTGCCTGATTAAATAAACATAATGATGTATGCAGTTATGAAAATACACTGTGTACAAATCTCCTGGCCTAGAATTAAAGGCTGGCTATATATAACAGACAACTGAAGTTGTAAATATAAGAGGACTGAGATTGCATATATTTATATATGAATGTACTAGGAAAATATTAACAATCCTTAGGCACAACATGAAATATCACCTACCTGGTACAAAGGCAGAAACACTTTTTAAAAGAATGTTTTGTGATTGCTTCAAATACAAAAACATTTAAATGGTTGTTAATTATAAAATCAATTTAAACCCTAAAATTAATGCACTATGAAGTTTGAAAAGCTAATTGCACATGTTTGTGGATACAGTAGTACTTCAGTATTCAAATATTTTGTCTGAAATATAATTTCAAGCACTTGTGTATTTGTGTACCATGCTTTAACTAATAAACAGTTTCCTTGAAGAAAATCTTTTAATGGCAGTAAGTGATATGTTATAATAAGGCGAAGATCTCATTAATGATCATATTTATAGTTGGCCTTTACTATCTCAAAATGCTCATTAAAGAGTTATAATTTGATTTTTTACTTATTTGAATTAAACAATAGAAAGATCTAAACTAATGATAGTCACATGATTCAAAAGGGAGTGTGTCTCCAGAAAAAGCAAATATATGTTGCTAAAATATAGGTTTTCAAACATATGAATCTTTTTTAAAACCAGTGTGTAGTGGATAATTCTGGACAAATGCATACCCTTGTAGTTACTACTGCAACCAAGATATAGAAAATCATCTACCCAGAAAATTCCATTATGTCCCTTTTTGTAAGCCAACCTAATGCCTAGCCAGGTAATAAGCATTCTGAACTGTATCAGTGTAGAGTACTTTTGCTTGTCGTAGGATTTCTCAAAAATACACTCACAATATGTGTGTGGCTTCTTTCATTCAGAATAATATCTGTAAGATCGATTTGTGTAGATGAGTGGTTTGATCCATTTTATTTCTTACATCAATATGCCACAATTTACTTATATTTCCCTGTTGATAGGTATTTGAGTTGTTTGCAGTTTAGGGCTATTATTAATAAAACTATTATAAACATTAGTGTAAAATTATTAATATTTAAATATCTAAGGGTAAACATCTAGGGATAGTATTGTCCATTTATATAGAAGTGTATGTTAATTTTATTTAAAAAATTCATACTGTTTTTCAAAGTGGCTGAAGAATTTTACACTCCTACCAGCAATGTACAGTTTCATTTGCTCTATGTCTTTGTCAGTAGTCTTTACTGTGAGTTTGATACATATATATATATATATATATATATAGAGAGAGAGAGAGAGAGAGAGAGAGACAGAGAGAGAGAGAGAGAGAGAGACAGTAAGCGTTTAATGCTTAAATGGCAAACATATACACACTTAAACATGCAACTAAAAAATCCACAGTCAAGAGGTATAGAACATAGCTTTTATTTAGTTGATTAGATAAGAATACTGGGAACAAACAATGAGTGATAACTGGTTAATTGTCAGTTCTAAATTCTAAAGAGCAAAAGTCTGTTTATTTCTATATACATTGTTATCTGAGGACTAGCGATGATCACCATTTAATGGTATCTGAAATTGGGTTTAAATGATCTCCCTTGTAGTCCTTGATTTCCATCCTGAGGCATAGTCAGAGTAATGCATATTGACACCTATCAAGGATAGAAAAATGAGATAAAATTCTCCAAATTGTAAGGCTCCATTTTTGTTATAATTCTGTAAGAGTCATAGAATCAAATTTATCTATTTTTTTACACATTCAAAAAAGAAACCACCCTTATGTTAATGAAGTAAGTCAGTTTAAATTAAGCCATATTTACAATGAAGACCTCATAATCCTAGGGCTTTTTCTAGAATCTTCCTGACTTTATTTTCTGTGTATTATGATATGCTAAAAAAATTTTTTTAATTGGGTTTTATTTTTGTATGAAAAAACAAAATTATTTTGGTTTGTAGTCAAAGGAATACTACAATATTAAATTTGCTTTTTCTGTATTATCCCTTTCTGGTAATTCTGCCATCCCTTGTCTGATTCATTTCATCACAACTTCCAGCCTCCACTGAAAGCAACTAGCTGTCGGTCATCATCCAGCCGTGTGGGTGTCTGTGAAAGAGTACTTGCAACCTTTTTCTGCCTTGCCTTTATATTAGGAAACAGGGCTTTGTTTCTTTCTTTTTTTTCTTTTTTTGCTTGATTATTTGAAATACTTAAATATTTAATTTTTGTAAAGTTAAGGGAATATCACCTCTAATTTATATTAATTTAATTGGTTGTATGTAATAACATTTGCTTCTATTTAACATATTATATTTAATATATATACCTTGGGTTTGTTTGAATTGGTTTTCATATCAAATACTGGTACTTTAATAATTCCATTGTTACAGAAGAATCTAAACTTTTTGAGTGTTTGGCATCTTTACATTATGAGCAAGAAGACGGATATCAAACTGCAACTGAATTTGAAAACGTTATCATGGTCACTTAAAATGGTCTCTTCAAGTATAGATGACATTATATTACTTGACATAGATTATGAATGCCACTATGTAAATATACCATTTATTTTGAAATCAGAGCTTCCTCAGTTAAATTGCTACTTCAGTCACTAATAAACAAAAAATGTGACTTGGATACAAATAATTTACAACTCAGAATGAAATAATCATATATGTAAATGAAAAATAAGCATGCTTCTCTTAACTTGAAGAGCATTTCAATATTAAGTAACATAACATTATTATATTTGTCATAAACTTAAAGCCTCTATTTCAATTAAACATAGGTCGAATATATCATGCATAGGGTCATAGGATCAAAAACTTCCGAAGCAAGAAGAGATCTTGAGACCAGTGTGCTTGATTCTTCTATTTATGAAGAGAACAGACTGAAACATTGATATTTTGATTGATTTATCCAAGGTCATCCAGCAGCTTACATATAGGCTTAAGTGTGATTTCCATGACAAGCAAATCAATATGCAAATTCCAAAGCTTTTAGTAAATACCTTATTTTCCCCAAATATTAAATTACAAACATTTTATATATTACTTTTCTCAACTTTTTATGTGAAATAATTTCACATACCCTAGGTTAGAACAATTCATACTATAAACACCGTGATAGTCATTGCATAAACTAAAAAAAAGTTAACATCCCACATATTTTATAAACTAACATAATAATTCAGTTTTTTTAATTTTTATTTTGTAAAATTAATGCAGACGAGAACAAATGGTGTATGTACATATATATGTATATACACTGAACTAATACTTTCTTTAATTTTTAGTTAGACCTCACTTTCAAAACATCAACTAAAAATACCTTAATGTCATATACATCTGAATAATG